>JAUJEF010000178.1:0-30575 GCA_030444885.1 Citrus sp. QX-2021
CGTGTGCCAAAAATAGGCCGCGGACACAGCCGCGCCAAAAATACCTGCCCGAAGGCCGGGTCGCCAAGTTCGTCCATCGGAAAATGGCCACAAAAACGGGTGGGCTATAGCCTTGGGGGGTGGGGCTGGCCAAGTTCGTCAGCCGGACTCGGAATGGCGCGAGACTTTGTGAGGCGCCTCCGTGTGCCAAAAATAGGCCGCAGCCACAGCCGCGTCCAAAAATACCCGCCCGAAGGCCGGGGCACCAAGTTCGTCCAGCGGAAAATGGCCAGAAAAACGGGTGGGCAATAGCCTTGGGGGGTGGGGCTGGCCAACTTCGTCCGCCGGACTCGGAATGGCTCGAGACTTTGTGAGGCGCCTCCGTGTGCCAAAAATAGGCCGCGGGCACAGCCGCGCCCAAAAATACCCGCCCGAAGGCCGGGGCGCCAAGTTCCTCCAGCGGAAAATGGCCACAAAAACGGGTGGGCTATAGCCTTGGGGGGTGGGGCTGGCCAACTTCGTCAGCCGGACTCGGAATGGCGAGACTTTGCGAGGTGCCTCCGTGTTCCAAAAATAGGCCACAGGCACAGCCGCGCCCAAAATACCCGTCCGAAGGCCGGGCGCCAAGATCGCCAGCGGAAAATAGCCCTGCTTAGTGAGCTATAGCCTTGGGGGGGTGGGGCTGGCCAACCGTCCGCCCGGACTCGAATGGCGCGAGACTTTCCTGGCGCCTCCGTGTGTGCCAAAAATAGACCTTTAGCCGCACCCAAACATACCCGCCCGAGCGGGCGCCAAGATTCCTCAACGGAAAATGGCCACAAAAGCGGGTGGGCTATAGCCTTGGGGGTGGGGCCGTGCCAGCCGTCCGCCCGGACTCGGAATGGCGCGAGACTTTGTGAGGCGCCTCCAGAGTAATGCCAAAAATAGGCCGCGAGCACAGCCGCGCCATCTGCCATAGGCCGGGGCAAGGTCCTTAGCGGAAATAGCCTACAAAAGCGGGTGGAAGGCTATAGGCTTGAAATTAGGGCTGGCCAGCCATCCCGCGGACTCGGAATGGTGCGAGGAACTTTGTGCGGCGCCTCCGTGTGGAAAAAAATAGACCGCAGGCACTGTAGCATAAAAATATCTTTCCTTTGAGCCGGGTCGCCAAGTTCCTCCAGCGGAAAATGGCCACAAAAACAGGTGGGCTATAGCCTTGGGGGTGGGGCTGGCCAACTTCGTCCAGCGGACTCGGAATGGTAGCGAGACTTTACGAGGTGCCTCCGTGTTCAAAAATAGGCCACAGCCACAACCCCGCCTTAAATATACCCGCCCGAAGGCCGGGGCGCTGAGGCCGTCCAGCGGAAAACCAGCCACAAAAAAGCGGGTGGGCAATGGGCAGGGGGATTAGTGGAGCTACAGCCAGCCGTCCCGCGGACTTAGAATAGGGCGCAGACTTTGCGAGGGCCTCCGTGTGCCAAAAATAGGCGCAAGCACAACCCCGCGCTTAAAACCATGGCGGAAGCAAGATTCCGTACAGCGAAAATGGCCGTATAAGCAGGTGGGCTATGGCAGCAGAAGTGGGCTGGCCAACCGTCCGCCGGACTTGGAATGGCGCGAACTCGATCTCCGTGTTACCAAAAATAGAGCGCGCGCTGGCCGTACCAAACATACCGCCCGAAGGCGGAGCAAGTTCCTCGGTAGGAAAATGGCCTGGGTGGAGCTATAGCCTTGGGGAGTGAGACCCGACCAAGTTCGTCAGCCCGACACGGAATAGCGCGAGGCTTTCCGTTCTTGCCTCGATGTGCCAAAAATAGACTCTTGGCCTTTGCTTCGTACCCAAACATACCCTCCCGAAGGCCGGGAGCCGAGTTCCTCCAGCGGACCCTGGCCACAAAAACTGGTGGGCTACTATATTGCCTTGGGGTGAGGCTGGCCAACTTCGTCGCGAGGTACTCGGAATAAGCCCTTGAGACTTTGTGAAGCGTCTCCGTGTGCCAAAAAAATAGGCGGCAGGGAACAGCCGTACACAAACATACCAGCCCGAAGGCCGGGAGGCGCAAGAGTTCCTCAGCGGAAAATGGCCTACAAAAGCGGGTGGAGCTATAGCCTTGCCAGGGGTGGGGCTAGCGTCACCGTCCGCGGACTCGAATGGCAGCAGAGACTTTGTGAGGCGCCTCCGTGTAGTAAAAATAGGCCTTGGGAACAGCTTGTGCAAAATCTACCGCCCGAAGGCAGGTGCCATATTAGTCCAGCGGAAAATGGCCACAAAAGCGGGTGGGCTATAGCCTTAGGGGGGTGGGGCTGGCCAGTATTCATCCGCCGGACTCGGAATGGTGCGAGACTTTGTGCAGGCACCTCCGTGTGCCAAAAAATAGGCCGCGGGCACAGCCGCACCCAAAATACCCGCCGAAGGCGGGCGCCAAGTTCGTCCCAGCGGAAAAGGCCACGAAAAGCGGGTGGGCTATAGCCTTGGGGGTGGGGCTGGCCAACCGTCCGCCCGGACTCGGGAATGGCGCGAGACTGCGAGGCGCCTCCGTGTGCCAAAAATAGGCCGCGGGCACAGCCGCGCCCAAAAATACCCGCCCGAGGCCGGGCAAGCCAGTGAAAAAGATTCGTCCAGCGGAAAAAGGCCACAAAAGCGGGTGGGCTATAGCCTTGAGGGTGGGGCTGGCCAACTTCGTCCACCCGGACTCGGAATAGCGCGAGACTGCGAGGCGCCTCCGTGTGCCAAAAATAGGCCGCGGGCACAGCGCGCCCAAAAAAAGCGGGTGGGCTATAGCCTTGGGGGTGGGGCTGGCCAACCGTCCGCGGTTCGGAATGGCGCGAGACTTTGCGAGCGCCTCCGTGTGCCAAAAATAGGCCGCGGGCACAGCCGCGCCAAAAATACCCGCCCGAAGGCCGGGCGCCAAGTTTCGTCCAGCGGAAAAAGGCCACAAAAGCGGGTGGGCTATAGCCTTGGAAGTGGGGCTGGCCAACCGTCCGTCCGCGGACTCGGAATGGCGCGAGACTTTGCGAGCGCCTCCGTGTGCCAAAAATAGGCCTTGAGCACAGCCGCGCCAAAAATACCCGCCCGAGGGCGGGGCGCCAAGTTCGTCCAGCGGAAAAAGGCCACAAAAGCAGGTGGGCTATAGCCTTGGGGGTGGGGCTGGCCAGCTTCGTCCGCCCGGACTCGGAATGGCGCGAGACTTTGCGAGGAATTGCCTCCGTGTGCCAAAAATAGGCCGCAGGCACAGCCGCGCCAAAAATCTACCCGCCGAAGGCGGGCGCCAAGTTCGTCCAGCGGAAAAGGCCACAAAAGCGGGTGGGCTATAGCCTTAGGGGTGGGGCTGGCCAAGTTAAATCCGCGGACTCGGAATGGCGCGAGACTTTGCGAGGCGCCTCCGTGTGCCAAAAATAATAGGCTTGAGGCACAGCGCGCCAAAAATAACCGCCCGAAGGCCGGGCGCCAAGTTCGTCCAGCGAAAAGGCCACAAAAAGCGGGTGGGCTATAGCCTTGGGGGGTGGGGCTGGCCAACTTCGTCCGCGGACTCGGAATGGCGCGAGACTTTGCGAGGCGCCTCCGTGTGCCAAAAATAGGCCTTGGGCACAGCGCGCCCAAAATAACCGCCCGAAGGCGGGCGCCAAGTTCGTCCAGCGGAAAAAGGCCACAAAAGCGGGTGGGCTATAGCCTTGGGGGTGGGGCTGGCCAACCGTCCGCGGACTCGGAATGCGCGAGACTTTGCGAGGCGCCCTCCGTGTGCCAAAAATAGGCCGCGGCACAGCAGCGCCAAAAATACCCGCCCGAAGGCCGGGCGCCAAGTTCGTCCAGCGGAAAAAGGCCACAAAAAGCAGGTGGGCTATAGCCTTGGGAGTGGGGCTGGCCAAGCCGTCCGCGGACTCGGAATGGCGCGAGACTTTGCGAGGCGCCTCCGTGTGCCAAAAATAGGCCGCGGGCACAGCCGCGCCCAAAATACCCGCCCGAGGCCGGGCGCCAAGTTCGTCCAGCGGAAAAAGGCCAAAAATGGGTGGGCTATAGCCTTGGGGGAGTGGGGCTGGCCAAGCCGTCCGCCCGGACTCGGAATGGGCGAGACTTTGCGAGGCGCCTCCGTGTGCCAAAAATAGGCCGCAGGCACAGCCGCGCCAAAAATAACCGCCCGAAGGCGGGCGCCAAGTTCGTCCAGCGGAAAAAGGCCACAAAAGCGGGTGGGCTATAGCCTTGGGGGTGGGGCTGGCCAACTTCGTCCGCGGACTCGGAATGGCGCGAGACTTTGCGAGGCGCCTCCGTGTGCCAAAAATAGGCCCGGGCACAGCCGCGCCAAAAATACCCGCCCGAAGGCCGGGGCGCCAAGTTCGTCCAGCGGAAAAGGCCACAAAAGCGGGTGGGCTATAGCCTTGGGGGTGGGGCTGGCCAACCGTCCGCCCGGACTCGGAATGGCGCGAGACTTTGCGAGGCGGCCTCCGTGTGCCAAAAATAGGCCGCGGGCACAGCCGCGCCCAAAAATACCCGCCCGAAGGCGGGCGCCAAGTTCGTCCAGCGGAAAAGGCCCAAAAGCGGGTGGGCTATAGCCTTGGGGGTGGGGCTGGCCAAGTTCGTCCGCGGACTCGGAATGGCGCGAGACTTTGCGAGGCGCCTCCGTGTGCCAAAAATAGGCCGCGGGCACAGCCGCGCCAAAAATACCCGCCCGAAGGCGGGCGCCAAGTTCGTCCAGCGGAAAAAGGCCACAAAAGCGGGTGGGCTATAGCCTTGGGGGTGGGGCTGGCCAACCGTCCGCGGACTCGGAATGGCGCGAGACTTTGCGAGGCGCCTCCGTGTGCAAAAATAGGCCTTGGGCAGGCACAGCCGCGCCCAAAAATACCCGCCCGAGGCCGGGCGCCAAGTTCGTCCAGCGGAAAAAGGCCACAAAAGCGGGTGGGCTATAGCCTTGGGGGTGGGGCTGGCCAACCGTCCGCCGGACTCGGAATGGCGCGAGACTTTGCGAGGCGCCTCCGTGTGCCAAAAATAGGCGCGGGCACAGCCGCGCCCAAAAATAACCGCCCGAAGGCGGGCGCCAAGTTCGTCCAGCGGAAAAAGGCCACAAAAGCGGGTGGGCTATAGCCTTGGGGGTGGGGCTGGCCAACCGTCCGCCCGGACTCGGAATGGCGCGAGACTTTGCGAGGCGCCTCCGTGTGCCAAAAATAGGCGCGGGCACAGCCGCGCCAAAAAAACGAAGGCGCCCGAAGGAAAAAGGCCACAGCCCCGAAGTTCGTCCAGCGGAAAAAGGCCACAAGCGGGTGGGCTATAGCCTTGGGGGGTGGGGCTGGCCAAAAGGCCGCGGAAAGCGGAATGGCGCGAGACTATAGCCTCCGTGGGGGCGGGCACAGCGCGCCCAAAAATACCCGCCGAAGGCCGGGCGCCAAGTCGTCCAGCGGAAAAGGCCACAAAAGCGGGTGGGCTATAGCCTTGGGGGTGGGGCTGGCCAACCGTCCGCGGGACTCGGAATGGCGCGAGACTGCGAGGCACCTCCGTGTGCCAAAAATAGGCCGCGAGCACAGCCGCGCCAAAAATACCGCCCGAAGGCGGGCGCCAAGTTCGTCCAGCGGAAAAGGCCACAAAAGCGGGTGGGCTATAGCCTTGGGGGGTGGGGCTGGCCCACTTCGTCCGCCGGACTCGGAATGGGGCGGGACTTTGCGAGGGGTCTCCGTGAGCCAAAAATAGCCGCGGGCACAGCCGCGCCCAAAAATACCCGCCCGAAGGCCGGGGCGCCGAGTTCGTCCAGCGGAAAAAGGCCACAAAACCGGGTGGGCTATAGGATTGGGGGGTTGGGCTGGCCAACTTCGTCCGCCGGACTCGGAATGGCGCGAGACTTTGCGGCGGCCTCCGTGTGCCAAAAATAGGCCTTGGGCACAGCCGCGCCCAAAAATACCGCCCGAAGGCGGGCGCCAAGTTCGTCCAGCGGAAAAAGGCCACAAAAGCGGGTGGGCTATAGCCTTGGGGGTGGGGCTGGCCAACCCGTCCGCGGACTCGGAATGGCGCGAGACTTTGAGGCGCCTCCGTGTGCCAAAAATAGGCGCAGGCACAGCCGCGCCCAAAATAACCGCCCGAAGGGCGGGCGCCAAGTCGTCCAGCGGAAAAAGGCCACAAAAGCGGGTGGGCTATAGCCTTGGGGGTGGGGCTGGCCAACCGTCCGCCCGGACTCGGAATGGCGCGAGACTTTTGAGAGGGCCTCCGTGTGCCAAAATAGGCCTTGCGGGCACAGCCGCGCGCCCAAAAATACCCGCCCGAAGGCGGGCGCCAAGTTCGTCCAGCGGAAAAAGGCCACAAAAGCGGGTGGGCTATAGCCTTGGGAAGTGGGGCTGGCCAACCAAATCCGCGGACTCGGAATGGGGCGAGACTTTTCGAGGCGCCTCCGCGTGCCAAAAATAGGCCGCGGGCACAGCCACGCAAAAATATAACCGCCCGAAGGCCGGGGCGCCAAGTTCGTCCTGCGGAAAAAGGCCACAAAAGCGGGTGGGCTATAGCCTTGGGGGTGGGGCTGGCCAACCGTCCGCGGACTCGGAATGGCGCGAGACTTTGCGAGGCGCCTCCGTGTGCCAAAAATAGGCTTGGGCACAGCGCGCGCCAAAAATACCGCCCGAAGGCGGGGCGCCAAGTTCGTCCAGCGGAAAAAGGCCACAAAAGCGGGTGGGCTATAGCCTTGGGGGTGGGGCTGGCCAACTTCGTCCGCCCGGACTCGGAATGGCGCGAGACTTTGCGAGGCGCCTCCGTGTGCCAAAAATAGGCCGCAGGCACAGCCGCGCCAAAAATACCCGCCGAAGGCGGGCGCCAAGTTCGTCCAGCGGAAAAGGCCACAAGCGGGTGGGCTATAGCCTTGGGGGTGGGGCTGGCCAACCGTCCGCCGGACTCGGAATGGCGAGACTTTGCGAGGCGCCTCCGTGTGCCAAAAATAGGCCCTTGGCACTGCAGCGCGCCCAAAAATACCCGCCCGAAGGCCGGGCGCCAAGTTCGTCCAGCGGAAAAGGCCACAAAAGCGGTGGGCTATAGCCTTGGGGAGTGGGGCTGGCCAACTTCGTCCGCCCGGACTCGGAATGGCGCGAGACTTTGCGGCGCCTCCGTGTGCCAAAAATAGGCGCGGGCACAGCCGCGCCAAAAATACCCGCCGAAGGCCGGGCGCCAAGATTCGTCCAGCGGAAAAGGCCCAAAAGCGGGTGGGCTATAGCCTTGGGGGTGGGGCTGGCCAAGCCGTCCGCCGGACTCGGAATGGCGCCAGACTTTGCGAGGCACCTCCGTGTGCCAAAAATAGGCCGCGGGCACAGCCGCGCCCAAAAATACCCGCCCGAAGGCGGGCGCGCCAGGTTCGTCCAGCGGAAAGGCCACAAACACGGGTGGGCTATCGCCTTGGGGCATGGGGCTGGCCTACTTCGTCCGCAGGACTCGGTATGTCGCGAGACTTTTCGAGTGTCGTGGGTGTGCCACAAATAGGCCGCGGGCACAGCCGCGCCCAAAAATACCCGCCCGAAGGCCGGGCGCCAAGTTAAATCCAGCGGAAAAAGGCCACAAAAGCGGTGGGCTATAGCCTTGGGGAAGTGGGGCTGGCCAACCGTCCGCGGACTCGGAATGGCGCGAGACTTTGCGAGGGCCTCAGTGTGCCAAAAATAGGCCGCGGGCACAGCCGCGCGCAAAAATAACCGCCCGAAGGCCGGGCGCCAAGTTCGTCCAGCGGAAAAAGGCCCAAAAGCGGGTGGGCTATAGCCTTGCAGGGTGGGGCTGGCCAACCGTCCGCGGACTCGGAATGGCGCGAGACTTTGCGAGGCGCCTCCGTGTGCCAAAAATAGGCCGTGGGCACAGCCGCGCCCAAAATAACCGAAGGCGGGGCGCCAAGTTCGTCCAGCGGAAAAAGGCCACAAAAGCGGGTGGGCTATAGCCTTGGGGGTGGGGCTGGCCAACCGTCCGCCCGGACTCGGAATGGCGCGAAACTTTGTGAGGCGCCTCCGTGTGCCAAAAATAGGCCGCAGGCACAGCCGCGCCAAAAAATACCCGCCCGAAGGCCGGGGCGCCAAGTTCGTCCAGCGGAAAATGGCCACAAATCCGGGTGGGCTATAGCCTTGGGGGTGGGGCTGGCCAACCAGCCGTCCGCCGGACTCGGAATGGCGCGAGACTTTGCGGCGCCTCCGTGTGCCAAAAATAGGCGCCGCGGCACAGCCGCGCCCAAAAATAACCGCCCGAAGGCGGGCGCCAAGTTCGTCCAGCGGAAAAAGGCCACAAAAGCGGGTGGGCTATAGCCTTGGGGGTGGGGCTGGCCAACCAAATCCGCGGACTCGGAATGGCGCGAGACTTTGCGAGGCGCCTCCCTCCGTGTGCAAAAATAGGCGCGGGCACAGCCGCGCCAAAAATACCCGCCCGAAGGCGGGCGCCAAGTTCGTCCAGCGGAAAAAGGCCACAAAAGCGGGTGGGCTATAGCCTTGGGGGTGGGGCTGGCCAACTTCGTCCGCGGACTCGGAATGGCGCGAGACTTTGCGAGGCGCCTCCGTGTGCCAAAAATAGGCCGCGGGCACAGCAGCGCGCCCAAAAATACCCGCCCGAAGGCGGGCGCCAAAGTTCGTCCAGCGGAAAAAGGCCACAAAAGCGGGTGGGCTATAGCCTTGGGGGGTGGGGCTGGCCAACCGTCCGCCCGGACTCGGAATGGCGCGAGACTTTGCGAGGCGCCTCCGTGTGCCAAAAATAGGCCGCGGGCACAGCCGCGCCAAAATACCGCCCGAAGGCGGGCGCCAAGTTCGTCCAGCGGAAAAAGGCCACAAAGGGTGGGCTATAGCCTTGGGGGTGGGGCTGGCCAACCGTCCGCCGGACTCGGAAAGTCGCGAGACTTTGCGAGGCGCCTCCGTGTGCCAAAAATAGGCCGCGGGCACAGCCGCGCCCAAAAATACCCGCCCGAAGGCGGGCGCCAAAGTTCGTCCAGCGGAAAAAGGCCCAAAAGCGGGTGGGCTATAGCCTTGGGGTGGGGCTGGCCAACCGTCCGCCGGACTCGGAATGGCGCGAGACTTTGCGAGGCGCCTCCGTGTGCCAAAAATAGGCCGCAGGCACAGCCGCGCCAAAATACCCGCCGAAGAAGCCGGGCGCCAAGTTCGTCCAGCGGAAAAAGGCCACAAAAGCGGGTGGGCTATAGCCTTGGGGGTGGGGCTGGCCCACTTCGTCCGCCGGACTCGGAATGGCGCGAGACTTTGCGAGGCGCCTCCGTGTGCCAAAAATAGGCCCGGGCACAGCCGCGCCCAAAATACCCGCCCGAAGGCGGGCGCCAAGTTCGTCCAGCGGAAAAAGGCCACAAAAGCGGGTGGGCTATAGCCTTGGGGGGGTGGGGCTGGCCAACGTCCATCCGGACTCGGAATGGCGCGAGACTTTTGCGAGCGCCTCCGTGTGCCAAAAATAGGCCGCGGGCACAGCCGCGCCCAAAAATACCCGCCCGAAGGCGGGCGCCAAGTTCGTCCAGCGGAAAAAAGCCACAAAAGCGGGTGGGCTATAGCCTTGGGGGTGGGGCTGGCCAACCGTCCGCCGGACTCGGAATGGGCGCGAGACTTTGCGAGGCGCCTCCGTGTGCCAAAAAAATAGGCCGCGGGCACAGCCGCGCCCAAAAATAACCGCCCGAAAGGGGGGCCAAGTTCGTCCAGCGGAAAAAGGCCACAAAAGCGGGTGGGCTATAGCCTTGGGGGGTGGGGCTGGCCCAACCGTCCGCCGGACTCGGAATGGCGCGAGACTTTGCGGCGCCTCCGTGTGCCAAAAATAGGCCCAGCGGGCACAGCCGCGCCAAAAATAACCCGCCGAAGAAAGGCGCCAAGTTCGTCCAGCGGAAAAAGGCCACAAAAGCGGGTGGGCTATAGCCTTGGGGGTGGGGCTGGCCAACCCAAATCCGCCGGACTCGGAATGGCGCGAGACTTTGCGAGGGCGCCTCCGTGTGCCAAAAATAGGCCGCGGGCACAGCCGCGCCCAAAAATACCCGCCCGAAGGCGGGGCGCCAAGTTCGTCCAGCGGAAAAAGGCCAAAAGCGGGTGGGCTATAGCCTTGGGGGTGGGGCTGGCCAACCGTCCGCGGACTCGGAATGGCGCGAGACTTTGAGGCGAGGCCTCCGTGTGCCAAAAATAGGCCGCGGGCACAGCGCCCCCAAAAATACCCCCGAAGGCCGGGCGCCAAGTTCGTCCAGCGGAAAAAGGCCACAAAAGCGGGTGGGCTATAGCCTTGGGGGTGGGGCTGGCCAACCCGTCCCGGACTCGGAATGGCGCGAGACACCCCGCGGCGCCTCCGTGTGCCCAAAATAGGCCGCGGGCACAGCCGCGCCCAAAAATACCCGCCCGAAGGCCGGGGCGCCAAGTTCGTCCAGCGGAAAAAGGCCACAAAAACGGGTGGGCTATAGCCTTGGGGGGTGGGGCTGGCCAACTTCGTCCGCCGGACTCGGAATGGCGCGAGACTTTGCGAGGCGCCTCCGTGTGCCAAAAATAGAGCCGCGGGCACAGCGCGCCCAAAAATACCCGCCCGAAGGCCGGGCGCCAAGTTCGTCCAGTCCAGCGGAAAAAGGCCCAAAAGCGGGAGGGCTATCGCCTTGGGGGGGGGGGCTGGCCAACGTCGTCCGCCGGACTCGGAATGGCGCGAGACTTTGCGCGGCGCCTCCGTGTGCCAACCACCGGCCGCGGGCGTTGCCGCTCCCCAACATACCCGCCCGAAGCCCGGGGCGCCAAGTTCGTCCAGCGGAAAAAGGCCACAAAAACGGGGTGGGCTATAGCCTTGGGGGGTGGGGCTGGCCAACTTCGTCCTGCGGACTCGGAATGGCGCGAGACTTTGCGAGGCGCCTCCGTGTGCCAAAAATAGGCCGCGGGCACAGCCGCGCCCAAAAATACCCGCCCGAAGGCCGGGGCGCCAAGTTCGTCCAGCGGAAAAAGGCCACAAAATGGGGTGGGCTATAGCCTTGGGGGGTGGGGCTGGCCAACTTCGTCCGCCGGACTCGGAATGGCGCGAGACTGGGCGAGGCGCGTCCGTGTGCCAAAAAGAGGCCGCGGGCACAGCCGCCAAAAATACCCGCCCGAAGGCCGGGCGCCAAGTTCGTCCAGCGGAAAAAGGCCACAAAAGCGGGTGGGCTATAGCCTTGGGGGTGGGGCTGGCCAACCGTCCGCCGGTCTCGGAATTGCGCGAGACTTTGCGAGGCTCCTCCTTGTGCCAAAAATAGGCCGCGGGCACAGCCGCGCCAAAAAATACCCGGCCGAAGGCCGGTGCGCCAAGTTCGTCCAGCGGAAAAAGGCTACATAAACGGGTGGGCTATAGCCTTGGGGGTGGGGCTGGCCAACCGTCCGCCGGACTCGGAATGGCGCGAGACTGCGAGGCGCCTCCGTGTGCCAAAAATAGGCGCGCGGGCACAGCGCGCCAAAAATACCCGCCCGAAGGCCGGGCGCCAAGTTCGTCCAGCGGAAAAAGGCCACAAAAGCGGGTGGGCTATAGCCTTGGGGGTGGGGCTGGCCAACCGTCCCCCGGACTCGGAATGGCGCGAGACTTTGCGAGGCGCCTCCGTGTGCCAAAAATAGGCCTTGGGCACAGCCGCGCCCAAAAATACCGCCCGAAGGCGGGCGCCAAGTTCGTCCAGCGGAAAAGGCCACAAAAGCGGGTGGGCTATAGCCTTGGGGGTGGGGCTGGCCAACGTCGTCCGCCGGACTCGGAATGGCAGGAGACTTTTCGAGGCGCATCCGTGTGCCAAAAATAGGCGACGGGCACAGCCGCGCCCAAAAATACCCGCCCGAAGGCCGGGCGCCAAGTTCGTCCAGCGGAAAAGGCCACAAAAGCGGGTGGGCTATAGCCTTGGGGGTGGGGCTGGCCAACCGTCCGCCGGACTCGGAATGGCGCGAGACTTGCGAGGCGCCTCCGTGTGCCAAAAATAGGCGCGGGCACAGCCGCAAAATACCCGCCCGAAGGCAGGGGCGCCAAGTTCGTCAACCGTCAGCGGAAAAAAGGCCACAAAAGCGGGTGGGCTATAGCCTTGGGGGGGGTGGGGCTGGCCAACCGTCCGCGGACTCGGAATGGCGCGAGACTTGCTGAGGCGCCTCCGTGTGTGCAAAAATAGGCGCGGGCACAGCGCGCAAAAAAACCGCCCGAAGGCCGGCGCCAAGTTCGTCCAGCGGAAAAAGGCCAAAAGCGGGTGGGCTATAGCCTTGGGGGTGGGGCTGGCCAACTTCGTCCGCCGGACTCGGAATGGCGCGAGACTTTGCGAGGCGCCTCCGTGTGCCAAAAATAGGCGCGGGCACAGCCGCGCCCAAAAAAACCCGCCGTAAGGCGGGGCGCCAAGTTCGTCCAGCGGAAAAAGGCCACAAAAGCGGGTGGGCTATAGCCTTGGGGGTGGGGCTGGCTGGCCAACTTCGTCCGCGGACTCGGAATGGCGCGAGACTTTGCGAGGCGCCTCCGTGTGCCAAAAATAGGCCGCGGGCACAGCCGCGCCCAAAATACCCGCCCGAGGCCGGGCGCCAAGTTCGTCCAGCGGAAAAGGCCACAAAAGCGGGTGGGCTATAGCCTTGGGGGTGGGGCTGGCCAACCGTCCCCCGGACTCGGAATGGCGCGAGACTTTGCGAGGCGCCTCCGTGTGCCAAAAATAGGCGCGGGCACAGCCGCGTTAAAAATACCCGCCCGAAGGCCGGCAGGCGCCAAGTTCGTCCAGCGGAAAAAGGCCACAAAAGCAGGTGGGCTATAGCCTTGGGGGTGGGGCTGGCCAACCGTCCGCGGACTCGGAATGGCGCGAGACTTTGCGAGGCGCCTCCGTGTGCCAAAAATAGGCGCGGGCACAGCGCCCAAAAATACCCGCCCGAAGGCCGGGCGCCAAGTTCGTCCAGCGGAAAAAAAAGGCCACAAAACCGGGTGGGCTATAGCCTTGGGGGGTGGGGCTGGCCAGCAAATCCGCCCGGACTCGGAATGGCGCGAGACTTTGCGAGGCGCCTCCGTGTGCCAAAAATAGCCGCAGGCACAGCCGCGCCCAAAATACCCCTTGAAGGCCGGGCGCCAAGTTCGTCCAGCGGAAAAAGGCCACAAAAGCGGGTGGGCTATAGCCTTGGGGGTGGGGCTGGCCATCCGTCCGCGGACTCGGAATGGCGCGAGACTTGCGAGGCGCCTCCGTGTGCCAAAAATAGGCCTTTGGCACAGCGCTGCCAAAATACCCCGCCCGAAGGCGGGCGCCAAGTTCGTCCAGCGGAAAAAGGCCACAAAAAGCGGGTGGGCTATAGCCTTGAGGTGGGGCTGGCCAGTTCGTCCAGCGGGAAAATGGGCGAGACTTTGCAGGTGGGCTATAGCCAGGGGGTGGGGCTGGCCAGGCCGGGCGCCAAGTTCGTCCGCGCGGACTCGGAATGCCGCGAGACTGGGGCTGGCGAGCGCCTCCGTGTGCGCCTCCGTGTGCCAAAAATAGGCCGCGGGCACAGCCGCGCAAAAATAACCGCCCGAAGGCCAGGGCGCCTAGTTCGTCCAGCGGAAAAAGGCCCCGAAAGCGGGTGGGCTATAGCCTTGGGGGTGGGGCTGGCCAACCGTCCGCGGACTCGGAATGGCGCGAGACTTTGCGAGAGCGCCTCCGTGTGCCAAAAATAGGCCGCAGGCACAGCCGCGCCCAAAAATACCCGCCCGAAGGCCGGGCGCCAAGTCGTCCAGCGGAAAAAGGCCACAAAAGCGGGTGGGCTATAGCCTTGGGGGTGGGGCTGGCCAACCGTCCGTCCCGGACTCGGAATGGCGCGAGACTTTGCGAGGCGCCTCCGTGTGCCAAAAATAGGCCGCGGGCACAGCCGCGCGCAAAAAAATACCGCCCGAAGCCAGCGGGTGGGCGCCAAGTTCGTCCAGCGGAAAAAGGCCACAAAAGCGGGTGGGGCTATAGCCTGGGGGGTGGGGCTGGCCAAGCCGTCCGCGGACTCGGAATGGCGCGAGAGACTTTGCGAGGCGCCTCCGTGTGCCAAAAATAGGCCGCGCAGGGTGGGCAGCCGCGCCCAAAATAACCCGCCCGAAGGCGGGGCGCCAAGTTCGTCCAGCGGAAAAAGGCCACAAAAGCGGGTGGGCTATAGCCTTGGGGGTGGGGCTGGCCAAGCCGTCCGCGGACTCGGAATGGCGCGAGACTGCGAGCGCCTCCGTGTGCCAAAAATAGGCGCGGGCACAGCCGCGCCCAAAATACCGCCCGAAGGCGGGCGCCAAGTTCGTCCAGCGGAAAAAGGCCACAAAAGCGGGTGGGCTATAGCCTTGGGGAGTGGGGCTGGCCAACCGTCCGCCGGACTCGGAATGGCGCGAGACTTTGCGAGGCGCCTCCGTGTGCCAAAAATAGGCGCGGGCACAGCCGCCAAAAATACCAGCCCGAAGGCCGGGGCGCCAAGTTCGTCCAGCGGAAAAAGGCCACAAAAACGGGTGGGCTTTAGGCTTGGGGGGTGGGGCTGGCCAACTTCGTCCGCCGGACTAGGAATGGCGCGAGACTTTTCGAGGTGCCTCCGTGTGCCAAAAATAGGCAAGGGGCACAGCCGCGCCCAAAAACTACCCGCCCGAAGTCCGGGGCGCTTAGTTCGTCCAGCGGAAAAAGGCTACAAAAACGGGTGGGCTATAGCCTTGGGGGGTGGGGCTGGCCGACTTCGTCCGCCGGACTCGGAATGGTGCGAGACTTTGCGAGGCGTCTCCGTGTGCCAAAAATAGGCCGCGGGCACAGCCGCGCCCAAAAATACCCGCCCGAAGGCCGGGGTGCCAAGTTCGTCCAGCGGAAAAAGGCCACAAAAACGGGTGGGCTATAGCCTTGGGGGGTGGGGCTGCCCACTTCGTCCGCCGGATTCGGAATGGCGCGAGACTTTGCGAGGCGCCTCCGTGTGCCAAAAATAGGCCGTGGGCACAGCCGCGCCAAAAATACCCGCCCGAAGGCCGGGGCGCCAAGTTCGTCCAGCGGAAAAAGGCCAAAAAAACGGGTGGGCTAAAGCCTTGGGGGGTGGGGCTGGCCAACTTCGTCCGCCGGACTCGGAATGGCGCGAGACTTTGCGAGGCACCTCCGTGTGCCGAAAATAGGCGCGGGCACAGCCGCGCCCAAAAACACCCGCTTGAAGGCCGGGGCGCCAAGTTCGTCCAGCGGAAAAAGGCCACAAAAACGGGTGGGCTATAGCCTTGGGGGGTGGTGCCGGCCGACTTCGTCCGCAGGACTCGGAATGGCGCGAGACTTTGCGAGGTGTCTCCGTGTCCCAAAAATAGGCCGCGGGCACAGCCGCGCCCAAAAATACGCGCCCGAAGGCCGGGGCGCCAAGTTCGTCCAGCGGAAAAAGGCCTGGCGGGTGGGCTATAGGGCTGGCCTTGGGGGTGGGGCTGGCCAACTTCGTCCGCGGACTCGGAATGGGCGAGACTTTGCGGCGCCTCCGTGTGCCAAAAATAGGCATGCGGGCACAGCGCGGCGCCAAAAAAACCTCCAAAAGCGGGTGAAGGAATGGCGCGGACGCCAAGTTCGTCCAGCGGAAAAAGGCCACAAAAGCGGGTGGGCTATAGCCTTGGGGGTGGGGCTGGCCAACTTCGTCCGCGGACTCGGAATGGCGCGAGACTTTGCGAGCGCCTCCAGTGTGCCAAAAATAGGCCCTTGGGCACAGCCGCGCAAAAATACCCGCCGAAGGCCGGGCGCCAAGTTCGTCCAGCGGAAAAAGGCCACAAAAGCGGGTGGGCTATAGCCTTGGGGGTGGGGCTGGCCAACCGTCCGCGGACTCGGAATGGCGCGAGACTTTGCGAGGGCCTCCGTGTGCCAAAAATAGAGGCCGGGCACAGCCGCGCCCAAAAATACCGCCCGAAGGCGGGCGCCAAGTTCGTCCAGCGGAAAGAGGCCACAAAAACGGGTCGGCTATAGCCTTGGGGGGTGGGGCTTGCCAACTTTGTCCGCCGGACTCGGAATGGCGCGAGACTTTGCGAGGCGCTTCCGTGTACCCAAAATAGGACCCGGGCACGGCCGCGCCCAAAAATAACCGCCCGAAGGCCGGGGCGCCAAATTCGTCCAGCGGAAAAAGGCCACAAAAACGGGTGGGCTACAGCCTTGGGGGGTGGGGCTGGCCAACTTCGTCCGCCGGACTCGGAATGGCGCGAGACTTTGCGAGGCGCCTCCGTGTGCCAAAAATAGGCCGCGGGCACAGCAGCGCCCAAAAATACCCGCCCGAAGGCCGGGGCGCCAAGTTCGTCCAGCGGAAAAAGGCCACAAAAACGGGTGGGCTATAGCCTTGGGGGGTGGGGCTGGCCAACTTCGTCCGCCGGACTCGGAATGGCGCGAGACTTTGCGAGGCGCCTCCGTGTGCCAAAAATAGGCAGCAAGCACAGCCGCGCCCAAAAATAGCCGCCCGAAGGCCACGGCGCCAAATTCGTCCAGCGGAAAAAAGCCACAAAAACGGGTGGAATATAGCCTTGGGGGTTGGGGCTGGCCAACTTTGTCCGCCGGACTCGGAATGGCGTAAGACTTTGCGAGGCACCTCCGTGTGCCAAAAATAGGTCACGGGTACAGCCGCGCCCAAAAATACCCACCCGAAGGCCGGGGCGCCAAGTTCGTCCAGCGGAAAATGGCCACAAAAACGGGTGGGCTATAGCCTTGGGGGGTGGGGCTGGCCAACAAATCCGCCGGACTCGGAATGGCGCGAGACTTTGCGAGCGCCTCCGTGTGCCAAAAATAGGCGCAGGCACAGCCGCGCCCAAAAATACCCGCCCGAAAGGCGGGCGCCAAGTTCGTCCAGCGGAAAAGGCCACAAAAGCGGGTGGGATATAGCCTGGGGGGTGGGGCTGGCCAACATCGTCCGCCGGACTCGGAATGGCGCGAGACTTTGAGGCGCCTCCGTGTGCAAAAATAGGCCCGGGCACAGCCGCACTGCAAAAATAACCCGCCCTTGAAGGCCGGGCGCCAAGTTCGTCCAGCGGAAAAAGGCCACAAAAGCGGGTGGGCTATAGCCTTGGGAGGTGGGGCTGGCCAACCGTCCGCCGGACTCGGAATGGCGCGAGACTGCGAGGCGCCTCCGTGTGTGGCCAAAAATAGGCGCGGGCACAGCCGCGCCAAAAATACCCGCCGAAGGCGGGGGCGCCAAGTTCGTCCAGCGGAAAAAGGCCACAAAAGCAGGTGGGCTATAGCCTTGGGGGTGGGGCTGGCCCTTCGTCCGCGGACTCGGAATGGCGCGAGACTTTGCGAGCGCCTCCGTGTGCCAAAAATAGGCGCGGGCACAGCCGCGCCCAAAAATACCGCCCGAAGGCGGGCGCCAAGTTCGTCCAGCGGAAAAAGGCCACAAAAGCGGGTGGGCTATAGCCTTGGGGAGTGGGGCTGGCCAACCGTCCGCCGGACTCGGAATGGCGCGAGACATTGCGAGGCGCCTCCGTGTGCCAAAAATAGGCCGCGGGCACAGCCGCGCCAAAAAATAACCGCCCGAAGGCCGGGGACACAAGTTCGTCAAGCGGAAAAAGGCCACAATAACGGGTGGGCTATAGCCTTGGGGGGTGGGGTTGGCCCGCCCGTCCGCCGGACTCGGAATGGCGCGAGACTTTGCGAGAGGGCCTCCGTGTGCCAAAAATAGGCCCAGGCACAGCCGCGCCCAAAATAACCCCCCGAAGGCAGGGCGCCAAGTTCGTCCAGCGGAAAAAAGGCCACAAAAGCGGGTGGGCTATAGCCTTGGGGGTGGGGCTGGCCAACCAAATCCGCGGACTCGGAATGGCGCGAGACTTTGCGAGCGGCCTCCGTGTGCCAAAAATAGGCCCGCGCACTGCCGCGCCCAAAATAACCAGCCGAAGGCGGGCGCCAAAGTTCGTCCAGCGGAAAAAGGCCACAAAAGCGGGTGGGCTATAGCAGCTTGGGGGTGGGGCTGGCCAACTTCGTCCGCCGGACTCGGAATGGCGCGAGACTTTGCGAGCCGCCTCCGTGTACCAAAAAATAGGCCCGGGCACAGCCGCGCCAAAAATAACCGCCCAAAGGCCGGGCGCCAAGTTCGTCCAGCGGAAAAAGGCCACAAAATGGGTGGGCTATAGCCTTGGGGGTGGGGCTGGCCAAGCTTCGTCCGCCCCGGACTCGGAATGGCGCGAGACTTTGCGGCGGCCTCCGTGTGCCAAAATAATACGCCAGGCACAGCGCGCCCAAAATAACCGCCCGAAGGCCGGGCGCCAAGTTCGTCCAGCCGGGAAAAGGCCACAAAAGCCCAGGTGGGCTATAGCCTTGGGGGTGGGGCTCAAGCCAACTTCGTCCGCCTGGACTCGGAATAGGCGAGACTTTGCGAGGCGGCCTCCAGTGTGCAAAAATAGGCCGCAGGCACAGCCGCGCCCAAAATAACGCCCGAGGCCGGGCGCCAAGGTCGTCCAGCGGAAAAAGGCCACAAAAGCGGGTGGGCTATAGCCTTGGAGGTGGGGCTGGCCCCTTCGTCCGCCCGGACTCGGAATGGCGCAAGAGACTGCGAGAGGGCCTCCGTGTGCCAAAAATAGGCCGCAGGCACAGCCGCGCCCAAAAATAATCGCCCGAAGGCCGGGCGCCAAGTTCGATCCAGCGGAAAAAGGCCAAAAGCGGGTGGGCTATAGCCTTAGGGGGTGGGGCTGGCCAACGTCGTCCCGCGGACTCGGAATGGCGCGAGACTTTGCGGCGGCCTCCGTATGTGCCAAAAATAGGCCGTCGGCACAGCCGCGCTTAAAATAACCCACCGAAGGCAGGGGCGCCAAGTTCAATCCAGCGGAAAAATGGCACAAAAGCAGGTGGGGCTATAGCCTTGGGGGTGGGGCTGGCCAACCCAGTCCGCCGGACTCCGGAATGGGGCGAGACTTTGCGAGCGGCCTCCGTGTGCGAAAAATAGGCCGGGCACAGACTCGTCCGCGCCAAAAATCGAACCGCGGAGAAGGCCGGGCATGCCAAAATCAGGCGGAAATGGCCAGCCCACGGGTACCCGGCTATAGCCTTGGGAGGGCGGCTGGCCCAGCCCGTCCGCTGCGGACTCGGAATGGGGCTGGAGACTGCTGCGCCGGCCTCGGAATGGCGTGCCAAAAATAGGCCGTGGCCAAAAACAGGCCAGGCAGCCCAAAAATAACGCCCAGGCCGGGCGCCAAGTTCGTCCAAGCGGAAAAATGGCCACAAAAGCGGGTGGGCTATAGCCTTGGGGGGGTGGGGCTGGCCAACTTCGTCCAGCCGGACTCGGAATGGGGCGAGACTTCTGCGAGCGGACTCCGTGTGCCAAAAATAGGCCTATGGCACAGCCGCGCCCAAAAATAACCCCCCGAAGGCCGGGCCGCCATGTTCGTCCAGCTGAAAAATGTCCACAAAAACGGGTGGGCTATAGCCTTGGGGGGTGGGGCTGGCGAAGTTCGTCCGCCGGACTCGGAAGGGGGAGAGACTTTGTGAACGGCCTCCGTGTACCAAAAATAGGCCGCGGGCACAGCCGCGCCTGAAAGTAACCACCCGAAGGCCGGGGCGCCAAGTTCGTCCAGCAGAAAAAGGCCACAAAAACGGGTGGGCTATAGCCTTGGGGGGTGGGGCTGGCCAAGTTCGTCCGCTAGACTCAGAAGGGGGCGAGATTTTGCGAGCAGCCTCCGTGTGCCAAAAATAGGCCGCGGGCACAGCCGCGCCCAAAAATAACCGCCCGAAGGCCGGGGCGCCAAGTTCTTGCCTAGTGGAAAAAGTCCACAAAGCGGGTGGGCTATAGCCTTGGAGGGTGGGGCTGGCCAGGTTGGTCCGCCGGACTCCGAATGGGACGAGACTTTGCGATCGGCCTCCGTGTGCTAAAAATAGGCCGAAGGCACAGCCACGCCTTAAAAATAACTGCCCGAAGGCCTCGGGCGCCAAGTTAAGCCCTTAAATGAAAAAAGCCCACAAAAATTGGTGGGCTATAGCCTTCAGGGGTGGGGCTGGCCAAGTTCGTCGGCCTGACTCGGAATGGGATGAGACTTTGCAAGTGGCCTCCGTGTGTCAAAAATAGGCCATGGGCACAGCCGCGCTAAAAAGAACCGACCGAAGGTCGGGCGCCAAGTTTGTCCAGCGTAAAAAGGCCACAAAATGGGTGGGCTATAGCCTTGTGGGGTGGGGCTGGCCAAGTTCGTCCGCCGGACTCGGAATGGGGCAGAGACTTTGTGAGCGGCCTCCGTGTCTCAAAAATAGCCGCAGGGCACAGCCGTGCCCAAAAATAATTGCCCGAAGGCCGGTGCGCCAAGGTCGTCCCAGCGAAAGCAGGCCACAAAAATGGATGGGCTATAGCCTTGTGTAAGTGGGGCTGGCCAAGTTCGTCTGCGCCGACTCGGAATGGAGCGAGACTGCGGCGGCCTCCGTGTGCAAAATTGGCCGTGGGCACAGCCGCGCCCATAAATAACCGCCCGAAGGCCGGGCGCCAAGGTCGTCCCAGCGGAAAAAGGCCACACAAACGGGTGGGCTATAGCTTTGGGGTGTGGGGTTGGCCAAGTTCGTCCGCGGACTCGGAATGGGGCGAGATTTTGCGAGCGGCCTCCGTTTGCCAAAAATAGGCCACGGGCTCTGCCGCGCCCTAAAAATAGCCGCCCGAAGGCGGGCGCCAAATTTGTCCAATGGAAAAAGGCCACAAAAACGGGTGGGCTATAGCCTTGGGGGTGGGGCTGGCCAAGTTCGGTCCGCCCGGACTCGGAATGGGGCGAGACTTTGCGATCGGCCCTCGTGTGCTAAAAAATAGGCCGAAGGCACAGCTGCGCCCAAAAATAGTCAGCCCGAAGGCCGGGACGCCAAGTTGGCCCAGCGGAAAAAGCCCACAAAAATGGGTGGGCTATAGCCTTTAGGGGTGGGGGCTGGCAAGTTCGTCCGCCATGACTCGGAATGGGACGAGACTTTGCAAGTGGCCGCCGTGTGTCAAAAATCGGGCGTGGGCACTGCAGCGCCTAAAAAGAACCGACCGAAGGCCGGGGCGCCAAGTTTGTCAAGCGTAAAAAGGCCACAAAAATGGGTGGGCTATAGCCTTGTGGGGTGGGGCTGGCCAAGTTCGTCTCGCCGGACTCGGAATGGGGCGAGACTTTGCGAGCGGCCTCCGTGTCTCAAAAATAGGCCGTGGGCTCTGTCCAGCGGAAAGAGGCCACCGGGGATGGGGCTGGCCAAGTTCCTCCGTCTCGGACTCGGAATGGGACGAGACTTTGAGCGGCTCCATGTGCCAAAAATAGGCTGCGGGCACAGCGCGCCAAAAATAGCTGCCCGAAGGCCGGGGCGCCAAGTTCGTCCAACGGAAAAAGGCCACAAAAACTGGTGGGCTATAGCCTTGGGGGGTGGGGCTGGCCAAGTTCGTCCGCCTGAGTCGGAATGGGGCAAGACTTTGCGAGCGGCCTCCGTGCACCAAAAATAGGCTGCGGGCACAGGCGCACCCAAAAATAACCGCCCGAAGGCCGGGGCGCCAAGTTCATCCAGCGGAAAAAGGCCACAAAAACAGGTGGGCTATAGCCTTGGGGATGGGGCTGGCAAAGTTCATCCGCCGGACTGGGAATTGGGCGAGACTTTGCGAGCGGCCTCCATGTGCCAAAAATAGGCTGCGGGTACAGCCGCGCCCAAAACTAGCTGCCCGAAGGCCGGGGCGCCAAGTTCGAGCGGAGGAAAAAGGCCACAAAAACGGGTGGGTTATAGCCTTCGGGGGTGGGGCTGGCCAAGTTCGTCCGCCTGACTCGGAATGGGACGAGACTTTGCGAGAGGCCTCCGTGTCCCAAAAATAGGCCGAGGAAACGGCCGCGCCAAAAAATAACCGCCCGAAGGCCGGGGCGCCACGGTCGTCCAGCGTAAAACGGCATAATTTATGGGTGGGTTATAGCCTTGTGGGGTGGGGCTGGCCAAGTTCGTCTGCCGGACTCGGAATGGGGTGAGACTTTGCGAGCGGCCTCCGTGTACCAAAAATTGGCCGCGGAAACGGCCGCTCCCATAAATAACCGCCCGAAGGCCGGGGCGCCAAGGTCATCCAGCGGAAAAAGGCCACACAAATGGGTGGGCTATAGCCTTGGGGGGTGGGGCTGGCCAAGTTCGTCCGCCGGACTCGGAATGGGGCGAGACTTTGCGAGCGGCCTCCGTGTGCTAAAAATAGGCCAAGGCCCAGCCATCCCCCAAAAAAACCTCCCCAAGGCCGGGGCGCCAAACTTCTCCCCAGTGGAAAAAGGCCACAAAACCGGGTGGGCTATAGCCTTGGGGGGTGGGGCTGGCCAAGTTCGTCCGCCGGACTCGGAATGGGACGAGACTTTGCGATCAGCCTCCGTGTGCTAAAAATAGGCCGAGGGCACAGCCGCGCCCAAAAATAACTGCCCGAAGGCTGGGACGCCAAGTTCGCCCAGCGGAAAAAGGCCACAATAACGGGTGGGCTATAGCCTTTGGGGTGGGGCTGGCCAAGTCTGGTCCACCGGACTCGGAATGGGGCGAGACTTTGCGAGTGGCCTCCGTGTGTCAAAATAGGCCGTGGCACAGCCGCGCTAAAAAGAACCGACCGAAGGCCGGGCGCCAAGTTCGTCCAGCGAAAAAAGGCCACAAAATGGGTGGGCTATAGCCTTGTGGGGTGGGGCTAGCCAAGTTCGTCCGCCGGACTCGGAATGGGGCGAGACTTTGCGAGCGGACTTGTGTCTCAAAAAATAGGCCGGCGGCGCAGCCGCGCCCAAAATAACTGCCCGAAGGCCGGTGCGCCAAGGTCGCCCAGCGGAAACGGCCACAAAAATGGGTGGGCTATAGCCTTGTGGGGTGGGGCTGGCCAAGTTCGTCTGCCGGACTCGGAATGGGGCGAGACTTTGCGAGTGGCCTCCGTGTGTGCCAAAAATGGTCCGCGGGCACAGCCGCGCCCATAAATAACCGCCCGAAGGCCGGGGCGCCAAGGTCGTCCAGCGGAAAAAGGCCACAAAACGGGTGGGCTATAGCCTGGGGGTGGGGCTGGCTGATTCTGTCCGCCGGACTCGGAATGGGGCGAGACTTTGCGAGCGGCCTCGTGTGCCAAAAATAGGCCACAGGCACAGCCGTGCCCAAAAATAACCACGAAAGGCCGGGCGCCAAGTTCGCCCAGCGGAAAAAAGGCCACAAAAATGGGTGGGCTATAGCCTTGGGCGGTGGGGCTGGCCAAGTTCGTCCGCTCGGACTCGGAATGGGGAGACTTTGCGATCGGCCTCCGTGGTGCTAAAAATATGCCAGCACGGAACAGCCGTACCTAAAAATAACTGCCCGAAGGCCGGGCGCCAAGTTCGTCCAGCGGACAAAGGCCCAAAACGGGTGGGCTATAGCATTTGGGGGGTGGGGTTGGCCAAGTTCGTCCGCTGGACTCGGAATGGGGCGAGATTTTGCGAGTGGCCCCGTGTGTACCAAAAATAGGCCACGGGCACAGCCGCCCAAAAATAGCCGCCCGAAGGCCGGGCGCCAAATTCGTCTGAGTGGAAAAAGTCCACAAAAACGGTCGGCTATAGCCTTGGGGGTGGGGCTGGCCAAGTTCGTCTCACCGGACTCCGAATGGGACGAGACTTTGCGATCGGCCTCCGTGTGCTAAAAATAGGCCGAAGGCACAGCCACGCCTTAAAAATAACTGCCCGATAGGCAAGGCTGGGACGCCAAGTTCGCCCAAGGCGGAAAAAGCCCACAAAAATTGGTGGGCTATAGCCTTCAAAGTGGGGCTGGACAATTTAGTCCGCCAGACTCGGAATGGGACGAGATTTTGCGAGTGGCCTCCGTGTGTCAAAAATAGGCCGTGGGCACAGCCGCGCCAAAAAAGAACCGACCGAAGGCCGGGGCGCCAAGTTCGTCCAGCGGAAAAAGGCCCCACAAACGGGTGGGCTATAGCCTTGGGGGGTGGGGCTGGCCAAGTTCGTCCGCCGGACTCGGAATGGGGCCAGACTTTGCGAGCGGCCTCTGTGTCTCAAAAATAGGCCGTGGGCGCAGCCGTGCCCAAAAATAATTGCCCGAAGGACGGTGCGCCAAGGTCGTCCAGCGTAAAACGGCCACAAAAATGGATGGGCTATAGCCTTGTGGGGTGGGGCTGGCCAAGTTCGTCTGCCGACTCGGAATGGGACGAGACTTTACGAGCGGCCTCCGTGTCCCAAAAATAGGCTGCGGGCACAGCCGCGCCCATAAATAACCGCCCGAAGGCCGGGGCGCCAAGGTCGTCCAGCGGAAAAAGGCCACACAAACGGGTGGGCTATAGCTTTGGGGTGTGGGCTTGGCCAAGTTCGTCCGCCGGACTCGGAATGGGACGAGATTTGCGAAGCGCCTCCGTTTGCCAAAAATAGGCCACGGGCACAGCCGCGCCCAAAATAACCGCCCGAAGGCCGGGCGCCAAATTTGTCCAATGGAAAAGGCCACAAAAACGGGTGGGCTATAGCCTTGGGGGTGGGGCTGGCCAAGTTCTGGTCCGCCGGACTCGGAATGGGGCGAGACTTTGCGATCGGCCCACGTGTGCCAAAATAGGCCGAAGGCACTGCGGCGCCAAAAATAACCCCCCGAAGGCCGGGGCGCCAAGTTCGCCCAGCGGAAAAGCCCACAAAAATGGGTGGGCTATTGCGTTGGGGGTGGGGCTGGCCTTCTTGGTCCGCGGGACTCGGAATGTGGCGAGACTTTGCAAGTGGCCTCCGTGTGTCAAAAATAGGCCCTGGGCACAGCCGCCTAAAAAGAACCGACCAAGGTCGGGCGCCAAGTTTGTCCAGCGTAAAAAGGCCACAAAAATGGGTGGGCTATAGCCTTGTGGGGCGGGGCTGGCCAAGTCTCGTCCTGCCGGACTCGGAATGGGGCCAGACTTTGCGAGCGGCCTCCGTGTCTCAAAAATAGGCCGATGGCACAGCGCGCCCAAAATAATTTGCCCAAGGCACAAGGCGCCAAGGTCGTCCAGCGGAAAACGGCCACAAAAATGGATGGGCTATAGCCTTGTGGGGTGGGGCCAACTTTGGCCGTCTACCGACTCGGAATGGTGCGAGACTTTGCGAGCGGCCTCCGTGTAAAAAATAGGCCGTGGGCACAGCCACTACCATAAATAACCCCCCAAGGCCGGGTGCCAAGGTCGTCCAGCGGAAAAAGGCCACACAAATGGGTGGGCTATAGCCTTGGGGGTGTGGGGTTGGCCAAGGTTCGTCCGCCTGGACTCGGAATGGGGCGAGACTTTGCGAGCGGCCTCCGTTTGCCAAAAATAGGCCATAGCGCGGGCTCAGCCGCGCCCAAAAATAACCGCCAAGGTCAAGCGCCAAATTTGTCCAATGGAAAAAGGCCACAAAAACGGGTGGGCTATAGCCTTGGGGTGGGGCTGGCAAGTTCGTCTCAGCGGACTCGGAATGGGGCGAGACTTTTGCGAGCGGCCTCACGTGGTGCTAAAAATAGGCCGAAGGCACAGCGCATACTAAAAATAATTGCCCGAAGGCCGGGACGCCAAGTTCGCCCAGCGGAAAAAGCCCACAAAATGGGTGGGCTATAGCCTTCGGGGTGGGGCAGGCAAGTCGGGTCTCCCAGACTCGGAATGGGGCGAGATTTTGCGAGTGGCCTCCGTGTGTCAAAAATAGGCCGCGTGCACAGCCGCGCCCAAAAATAACCGACCAAGGCCGGGTCGCCATGTTCGACCAGCGTAAACAGGCCACAAAAATGGGTGGGCTATCGCCTTGTGGGGTGGGGCTGGCCACGTTCGTCCGCCGGACTCGGAATGGGGCGAGACTTTACGAGCGGCCTCCGTGTCCCAAAATAGGCCGCGGGCACAGCCGCGCTATAAAATAACCGCCCAAGGCCGGGCGCCAAGTTCGTCCAGCGGAAAAAGGCCAAAACGGGTGGGCTATAGCCTTCGGGGGTGGGGCTGGCCAAGTTGGTCCCCCGGACTCGGAATGGGGCGAGACTTTGGAAGCGGCCTCCGTGTGCCAAAAAATAGCCGCACGGCACCGCCGCGCCCAAAACTAACCGCCCGAAGGCCGGGCGCCATGTTCATCCAGCGGAAAAAGGCCAAAAACGGGTGGGCTATAGCCTTGGGGGAGGGGCTGGCCAAGTTCGTCCGCCGGATATGGAATGAGACGAGACTTTGTGAGCGGCATCCGTGTGCGAAATTGCCGCGGGCACAGCCGCGGCCAAAAATAACCACCCGAAGGCCGGGCGCCAAGTTCGTCCAGCGGAAAAAGGCCACAAAAACAGGTGGGCTATAGCCTTGGGGGAGTGGGCTGGCCAAGGTCTTCCGCCCGGACCCGGACTCGGAATGGGGCGAGACATTGCGAGCGGCCTCAATGTGCCAAAAATAGGCTACGGGATCAGCCGCGCCCAAAATAACCGCCCAAGGCCGGGGCGCAAGTTCGTCCAGCACAAAAATGCCACAAAACGGGTGGGCTATAGCCTTGGGGGAGGCTGGCCAACTTCGTCCGCTCGGACTCGGAATGGGGCGAGACTTTGCGAGCGGCCTCCGTGTCCCAAAATAGGCTGCAGGCACAGCTGCGCCGCCTTAAAAATAATCCCCGAAGGTCGGGCGCCAAGTTCGTCCAGCGGAAAATGCCACAAAAACGGGTGGGCTATAGCTTTGGGGGTGTGGGGCTGGCCAAGTTCGTCCACGGACTCGGAATGGGGCGAGATTTTGCGAGCGGCCTCCGTTTGCCAAAATAGGCCGCGGGCACAGCCGCGCCTAAAAATAACCGCCCGAAGGTCGGGCGCCAAATTTGTCCAATGGAAAAAGGCCACAAAAACGGGTGGGCTATAGCCTTGGGGGTGGGGCTTGCAAGTTCGTCCGCCGGACTCGGAATGGGGCGAGACTTGCGATCGGCCCACGTGTGCTAAAAATAGGCTCGCGGGCACAGCGCGCCTGCAAAAATAACCGCCCGAAGGCCGGGACGCCAAGTTCGTCCAGCGGAAAAAGCCCACAAAAATGGGTGGGCTATAGCCTCGGGGGTGGGGCAGGCCAACTTCGTCCACGGACTCGGGAATGGGACGAGATTTTGCGAGTGGCCTCCGTGTGTCAAAAATAGGCCGTGGGCACAGCCGCGCCAAAAAAGAACCGACCGAAGGCCGGGGCGCCAACATCGTCCAGCGGAAAAAGGCCCCACAAACGGGTGGGCTATAGCCTTTGGGGTGGGCTGGCCAACGTCTGTCTGCCTCGGACTCCGGAATGGGGCGAGACTTTACGAGCGGCCTCCGTGTCCCAAAAAATAGGCCGTGGGCACAGCCGCGCCAAAAAAGAACCGCCCGACGGCCGGGTCGCCAACATCGTCCAGCGGAAAAAGGCCCCACAAACGGGTGGGCTATAGCCTTGGGGGGTGGGGCTGGCCAAGTTCGTCCGCCGGACTCGGAATGGGGACGAGACTTTGTGAGCGGCCTCCGTGTGCAAAAATGCCGCGGGCACCGCCGCGCCTAAAAATAACCGCCCGAAGGCCGGGCGCCATGTTCGTCCAGCGGAAAAAGGCCAAAAACGGTGGGCTATAGCAATGGGGGTTGGGGCTGGCCAAGTTCGTCCGGCCGGATATGGAATGAGACGAGACTTTGTGAGCGGCATCCGTGTGCTGTAAATTAGGCTGGGCACAGCCGCGCAAAAAATAACCACCGAAGGCCGGGCGCGCCAAGTTCGCCCAGCGGAAAAAGGCCACAAAACAGGTGGGCTATAGCCTTGGGGAGTGGGCTGGCCAAGGTCGTCCGCACGGACCGGACTCGGAATGGGGCGAGACTTTGCGAGCGGCCTCAATGTGCCAAAAATAGGCTCTGGGATCAACCGCGCCCGAAAATAACCGCTCGAAGGCCGGGCGCCAAGTTCGCCCAGCATGAAAAATGCCTAAAAATGGGTGGGCTATAGCCTTGTGGGGTGGGGCTGGCCATGTTCGTCCGCCGAACTAGGAATGGGACGAGACTTTACGAGCGGCCTCCGTGTCCCAAAAATAGGCTGCGGGCACAGCCGCGCCCAAAAATAACTCGCCCGAAGGCCGGGCGCCAAGGTCGTCCAGCTGGAAAAAGGCCCAAAAACGGGTGGGCTATAGCCTTGGGGTGTGGGCTGGCCAAGTTCGGCCCGCGCCGGACTCGGAATGGGGCGAGACTTTGCGAGCGGCCTCCGCTTGCCAAAATATAGGCCATGTGGCTCAGCCGCGCCTAAAAATAACCGCCCAAGGCCGGGCGCCAAGTTTGTCCAATGGAAAAAGGCCACAAAACGGGTGGGCTATAGCCTTGGGAGTGGGGCTGGCCAAGTTCGGTCCGCGGGCAGACTCGGAATGGGGCGAGACTTTGCGATCGGCCTACGTGGTGCTAAAAATAGGCTGGGAAGGCACAGCGGCGCCCAAAATAATTGCCCGAAGGCCGGGACGCCAAGTTCGCCCAGCGGAAAAAGCCCACAAAAGGGGGTGGGCTATCGCCTTGGGGGAGGGGCTGGCCAAGTTCCGTCGCTCAGACTCGAATGGGACGAGATTTTGCGAGTGGCCTCCGTGTGTCAAAAATAGGCCGTGGGCACAGCCGCGCCTAAAAAGAACCGAGCCCAAGGCCGGGCCGCCATGTTCGGCCCAGCGTAAAACGGCCACAAAACGGGTGGGCTATAGCCTGTGGGGTGGGGCTATTACGTTCGTCTGCCGGACTCGGAATGGGGCGAGACTTTACGAGCGGCTCTCCGTGTCCCAAAAATAGCCATGGCACAGCCGCGCCCAAAATAACCGCCCGAAGGTCGGGCGCCAACATCGTCCAGCTGGAAAAAGGCCCCACAAACGGTGGGCTATAGCCTTGGGGGTGGGGCTGGCCAAGTTCGTCCCGCCGGACTCGGAATGGGACGAGACTTTGTAAGCGGCCTCGTGTGCTAAAAATAGGCGCGGGCACCGCCGCGCCCAAAACTAGCCGCCCGAAGGCCGGGGCGCCATGTTCGTCCAGCGGAAAAAGGCCACAAAAACGGGTGGGCTATAGCATTGTGGGGTGGGGCTGGCCAAGTTCTTGGTCCACTGGATATGGAATGAGACCAGACTTTGTGAGCGGCATCCATGTGCCGAAATTAGGCCGTGGGCACAGCCGCGCACAAAAATAACCACCCGAAGGCTTGGGCGCCAAGTTCGGCCCAGCGGAAAAGGCCACAAAAACAGGTGGGCTAGCAGCCTTGGGAGTGGGCTGGCCAAGGTCAGTCCGCCTGGACCCCGGACTCGGAATGGGACGAGACATTGCGAGCGGCCTCAATGTGCCAAAAATAGGCTACTATGGGATCAACCGCGCCCAAAATAATCAAGGCCGGGCGCCAAGTTCTGCCCAGCTGAAAATGCCACAAAAATGGGTGGGCTATAGCCTTGTGGGGTGGGGCTGGCCACGTTCGTCTGCCCGGACTCGGAATGGGGACCGAGACTTTACTGAGCGGCCTCCGTGTCCTGGCAAAATAGGCTGCGGCACAGCCGCGCCTATAAACTAAGTCCGCGCTACCGTTCCCGAAGGCTATAGCCTTGGGGGGGCGCCAACGTGGTCCAGCTGAAAAAGGCGCCCCACCAACGGGTGGCCTATAGCCTTGGGGGTGGGGCTGGCCAAGTTGGTCCGCCGGACCCGGAATGGGACGGAGACTGAGGAGTGGCCTCCGACCTGGTGCAGACAAAAATAGGCTCGCGGGCACCGCCGCGCACAGCCAAAACTAACCGCTCAAGGCCGGGCGCCAAGTCTCGCCCAGCGGAAAAAGGCCACAAAAACGGGTGGGCTATAGCAATGGGGGTTGGGGCTGGCCAAGTTCGTCCGCCGGATATCGAATGAGACCAGACTTTTGTGAGCGGCATCCGTGGTGCAAAATTAGGCCGTGGGCACAGCCGCGCCCAAAAATAACCACCCGAAGGCCGGGCCAAGTTGGTCCAGCGGAAAAAGGCCACAAAAACAGGTGGGCTATAGCCTTGGGGAGTGGGCTGGCTGAAGTTCGTGTCCGCCGGACCCGGACTCGGAATGGGACGAGACATTGCGGAGCGGCCTCAATGTGCCAAAAATAGGCTACGTGGATCAGCCGCGCCTCGAAAATAACTGGCCGAAGGCCGGGCGCCAAGTCTGGCCCAGCGAAACGGCCATGCTAAAATGGGGTGGGCTATAGCCTATGTGGTGGGCTGGCCACGTCTGGCTCGCTTGGACTCGGAATGGGGCGAGATTTATGAGCGGTCTCCGTGTCCTAAAAAATAGGCCATGTGCACAGCCGCGCCATAATAATCGCCCGTAAAGCCAAGGCGCCAACGTCAGTCCAGCTGGGAAAAGGCCCCACAAACGGTGGGCTAGCCTTGGGGGCTGGCTGCCTGTTCGGTCTCGCCCGGACTCGGAATGGGACGCAGACTTTGCGAGCGGCCTCATGTGCCAAAATAGGTCATGGGCACAGCCGTGTCTAAAATTAACAGTCCCAAGGCCGGGGCGCTGAAACACTCCAAATGGAAAAAGGCCACAAAACTGGTGGGCTATAGCCTTGGGGGTGGGGCTGGCTTGCTCCTCGTCCGCCTCGGACCTTTGGAATGGGGCGCAGACTTCACGAGTGCCTTCCCCATGTGCAAAACATAGGCCGCAGGCACACCCACGCCCAAAAACAACCGCCCTAAGGCAGGCTCGCCAGAAACTATTCAGCGCAAAGTGCCATTAAAAACGGCAGAAGGCTTACAGCCTTGGGGTGGCTGGCTATGTTAAAACAACAATCGGACTCGGGAATGGGGTCAGACTTTGCGAGCTGCTTCCGCACTGGGTGTGGCCAGGTTGTCGGGCACAACATGTTTCAAAAAGAACCTCCCCGAAGGCCTGGGCGCCAAGTTCTTCCAACGGAAAAGGCCACAAAAACGGGTGGGCCATAGCCTT
>JAUJEF010000179.1:0-90803 GCA_030444885.1 Citrus sp. QX-2021
TTGGGGGCGGGCTGGCCAACTTCGTCCGCTCGGACTCGGAATGGCGCGAGACTTTGCGAGGCGGCCTCCGTGTGCCAAAAATAGGCCCGGGCACAGCCGCGCCCAAAATACCCCCCCGAAGGTCGGGCGCCAAGTTCGCCCAGCGGAAAGAGGCCACAAAAACGGTGGGCTATAGCCTTGGGGGTGGGGCTGGCCAACTTCGTCCGCCTCGGACTCGAATGGCGCGAGACTTTGCGAGGCGCCTCCGTGTGCCAAAAATAGGCCGCGTGGCACAGCCGCGCCCTAAAAATACCCGCCCGAAGGCCGGGCGCCAAGTCTGGTCCAGCGGAAAAAGGCCACAAAACGGGTGGGCTATAGCCTTGGGGGTGGGGCTTGCCGACGTGGTCCGCCGGACTCGGGATCGCGCGAGGCGTTGCGAGGCGCCTCCGTGTGCCAAAATAGGCCATGGGCACAGCCGCGCCAAAAAATACCCTCCCGAAGGCCGGGCGCCAAGTTCGTCCAGCGGAAAAAGGCCACAAAAACGGGTGGGCTATAGCCTTGGGGGGTGGGGCTGGCCAACTTCGTCCGCCGGACTCGGAATGGCGCGAGACTTTGCGAGGCGCCTCCGTGTGCCAAAAATAGGCCGCGGGCACAGCCGCGCCCAAAAATTCCCGCCCGAAGGCCGGGGCGCCAAGTTCGTCCAGCGGAAAAAGGCCACAAAAACGGGTGGGCTATAGCCTTGGGGGCCGGGGCTGGCCAACTTCGTCAGCCAGACTCGGAATGGCGGGACACTTTGCGAGCCGCCTACGTGTGCCAAAAATAGGCCGCGGGCACAGCCGCGCCCAAAAATACCCTCCCGAAGGCCGGGGCGCCAAGTTCGTCCAGCGGAAAAAGGCCACAAAACCGGGTGGGCTATAGCCTTGGGGGGTGGGGCTGGCCAACTTCGTCCGCCGGACTCGGAATGGCGCGAGACTTTGCGAGGCGCCTCCGTGTGCCAAAAATAGTCCCGGGCACAGCCGCGCCTAAAAATACCCGCCCGAAGGCCGGGCGCCAAGTTCGCCCCCAGGAAAAAGGCCACAAAAACGGGTGGGTTATAACCTTGGGGGGTGGGGCTGGCCTACTTCGTCCGCCGGACTCGGAATGGCGAGAGACTTTGCGAGCGGCCTTCGTGTGCCATAAATAGGCCCTGGGCACAGCCGCGCCCAAAAATATCCGCCCGAAGGCCGGGGCGCCAAGTTCCTCCAGCGCAAAAAGGCCACAAAAACGGGTGGGCTATAGCCTTGGGGTGTGGGGCTGGCGAACTTCGTCCGCCGGACTCGGAATGGCGCGAGACTTTGCGAGCAGCCTCCGTGTACCAAAAATAGGCCCCGGGCACAGCCGTACCAAAAATATCCGCCCGAAGGCCGGGGCGCCAACTTCGTCCAGCGGAAAAAGGCCACAAAAACGGGTGGGTTATAACCTTGGGGGGTGGGGCTGGCCTACTTCGTCCGCCGGACTCGGAATGGCATGAGACTTTGCGAGCGGCCTCCGTTTGCCAAAAATAAGCCCCGGGGACAGCCGCGCCCAAAAATAACCGCCCGAAGGCCGGGGCGCCAAGTTCGCCCAGCGGAAAAAGGCCACAAAAACGGGTGGGCTATAGCCTTGGGGGGTGGGGCTGGCCAACTTCGTCCGCCGGACTCGGAATGGCGCGAGACTTTGCGAGGCGCCTCCGTGTGCCAAAAATAGGCCCCGGGCACAGCCGCGCCCAAAAATAACCTCCCGAAGGCCGGGCGCCAAGTTCGACCAGCGGAAAAAGGCCACAAAACGGGTGGGCTATAGCCTTGGGGGTGGGGCTGGCCAACTTCGTCCGCCGGACTGGGAAGGGGGGGCGACTTTGCGCGGGGCCCCGGTGTGCAAAAATAGGCCGCGGGCACAGCCGCGCTAAAAAAATACCCGCCCAAGGCCGGGCGCCAAGTTCGGCTCCAGCGGAAAAAGGCCACAAAACGGGTGGGCTATAGCCTTGGGGGTGTGGGCTGGCCAACTTCGTCCGCTCGGACTCGGAATGGCGCGAGACTTTGCGAGCGGCCTCCGTGTGCCAAAATAGGCCCCGGGCACAGCCGCGCCCAAAATAACCGCCCGAAGGCCGGGCGCCAAGTTCGTCCAGCGGAAAAAGGCCACAAAACGGGTGGGCTATAGCCTTGGGGGTGGGGCTGGCCAACTCGTCCGCTCGGACTCGGAATGGCGCGAGACTTTGCGAGGCGCTCCGTGTGCCAAAAATAGGCCCTGGGCACAGCCGCGCCAAAATATACCCGCCCGAAGGCCGGGCGCCAAGTCTGGTCCAGCGAAAAAGGCCACAAAAACGGGTGGGCTATAGCCTTGGGGGTGGGCTGGCTAACTTCGTCCGCCGGACTCGGAATGGCGCGAGACTTTGCGAGGCGCCTCCGTGTGCCAAAAAATAGGCCCTCGGGGCACAGCCGCGCCTAAAAATACCCGCCCGAAGGCCGGGCGCCAAGTTCGCCCAGCGGAAAAAGGCCACAAAACGGGTGGGCTATAGCCTTGGGGGTGGGGCTGGCCAACTTCGTCCGCCGGACTCGGAATGGCGCGAGACTTTGCGAGCGGCCTCCGTGTGCCAAAATAGGCCCGCGGGCACAGCCGCGCCTAAAAATAACCGCCCGAAGGCCGGGCGCCAAGTTCGTCCCAGCGGAAAAAGGCCACAAAACGGGTGGGCTATAGCCTTGGGGGTGGGGCTGGCCAACTTCGTCCGCCGGACTCGGAATGGCGCGAGACTTTGCGAGGGCCTCCGTGTGCCAAAAATAGGCCCCGGGCACAGCCGCGCCAAAAATAACCGCCCGAAGGCCGGGCGCCAAGTTCGGCCCAGCGGAAAAAGGCCACAAAAACGGGTGGGCTATAGCCTTGGGGGGTGGGGCTGGCCAACTTCGTCCGCCGGACTCGGAATGGCGCGAGACTTTGCGAGGGCCTCCGTGTGACAAAAATAGGCCGCGGGCACAGCCGCGGCAAAAATAACCGCCCAAGGCCGGGCGCCAAGTCTCGTCCAGCGGAAAGAGGCCACAAAAACGGGTGGGCTATAGCCTTGGGGGGTGGGGCTGGCCAGCTTCGTCCGCCGGAATCGGAATGGCTCGAAACTTTGCGAGGGCCCTCCGTGTGCCAAAAATAGGCCGCAGGCACAGCCGCGCCCAAAAATAACCGCCCGAAGTTCGGGCGCCAAGTTCGTCCAGCGGAAAAAGGCCACAAAAACGGGTGGGCTATAGCCTTGGGGGGTGGGGCTGGCCAACTTCGTCCGCCGGACTCGGAATGGCGCGAGACTTTGCGAGCGGCCTCCGTGTGCCAAAAATAGGCCAAGGGCACAGCCGCGCCCAAAAATAACCGCCCGAAGGCCGGGGCGCCAAGTTCGTCCAGCGGAAAAAGGCCACAAAAACGGGTGGGCTATAGCCTTGGGGGGTGGGGCTGGCCAAGTTCGTCCGCCGGACTCGGAATGGCGCGAGACTTTGCGAGCAGGCCTCCGTGTGCCAAAATAGGCCCCGGGCACAGCCGCGCCTAAAAATAACCGCCCAAGGCCGGGCGCCAAGTCTGGTCCAGCGGAAAAAGGCCACAAAAACGGTGGGCTATAGCCTTGGGGGTGGGGCTGGCCAACTCTCGTCCGCCGGACTCGGAATGGCGCGAGACTTTGCGAGCGCCTCCGTGTGCCAAAATAGGCCGCGGGCACAACCGCGCCCAAAAATAACCGCCCGAAGGCCGGGGCGCCAAGTTTGCCCAGCGGAAAAAGGCCACAAAAACGGGTGGGCTATAGCCTTGGGGGGTGGGGCTGGCCAACTTCGTCCGCCGGACTCGGAATGGCGCGAGACTTTGCGAGCGGCCTCCGTGTGCCAAAAATAGGCCCCGGGCACAGCCGCGCCTAAAAATAACCGCCCGAAGGCCGGGGCGCCAAGTTCGTCCAGCGGAAAAAGGCCACAAAAACGGGTGGGCTATAGCCTTGGGGGGTGGGGCTGGCCAACTTCGTCCGCCGGACTCGGAATGGCGCGAGACTTTGCTAGAGGCCTCCGTGAGACAAAAATCGTCACCGGGCACAGCCGGACCCAAAAATAACCGCCCGAAGGCCGGGGCGCCAAGTTCGTCCAGCGGAAAAAGGCCACAAAAACGGGTGGGCTATAGCCTTGGGGGGTGGGGCTGGCCAACTTCGTCCGCCGGACTCGGAATGGCGCGAGACTTTGCGAGCGGCCTCCGTGTGCCAAAAATAGGCCCCGGGCACAGCCGGACCCAAAAATAACCGCCCGAAGGCCGGGCGCCAAGTCTGGTCCAGCGGAAAAAGGCCACAAAACGGGTGGGCTATAGCCTTGGGGGTGGGGCTGGCCAACTTCGTCCGCCGGACTCGGAATGGCGCGAGACTTTGCGAGGGCCTCCGTGTGACAAAAATAGGCCGCGGGCACAGCCGCGCTTAAAAATAACCGCCCAAGGCCGGGCGCCAAGTTCGCCCAGCGGAAAAGGCCACAAAAACGGGTGGGCTATAGCCTTGGGGGTGGGGCTGGCCAACTCGTCCGCCGGACTCGGAATGGCGCGAGACTTTGCGAGGGGCCTCCGTGTGCCAAAAATAGGCCGCGGGCACAGCCGCCGCGCCAAAAATAACCGCCCGAAGGCCGGGCGCCAAGTTCGTCCAGCGAAAAAGGCCACAAAAACGGGTGGGCTATAGCCTTGGGGGTGGGGCTGGCCAACTTCGTCCGCCGGACTCGGAATGGCGCGAGACTTTGCGAGCGGCCTCCGTGTCCCAAAATAGGCCCCGGGGACAGCCGCGCCCAAAAATAACCGCCCCAAGGCCGGGCTGCCAAGTTCGGCCCAGCGAAAAAGGCCACAAAAACGGTGGGCTATAGCCTTGGGGGGTGGGGCTGGCCAACTTCGTCCGCCGGACTCGGAATGGCGCGAGACTTTGCGAGCTGCCTCCGTGTGCCAAAAATAGGCCGCGGGCACAGCCGCGCCCAAAAATACCGCCCGAAGGCCGGGGCGCCTAGTTAGTAGAGCGGAAAAAGGCCACAAAAACGGTGGGCTATAGCCTTGGGGGTGGGCTGGCCAACTTCGTCCGCCGGACTCGGAATGGCGCGAGACTTTGCGAGCGGCCTCCGTGTGCCAAAATAGGCCGCGGCACAGCCGCGCCCAAAAAATAACCGCCCGAAGGGCCGGGCGCCAAGTTCGTCCAGCGGAAAAGGCCACAAAACGGGGGCTATAGCCTTGGGGGTGGGGCTGGCCAACTTCGTCCGCCGGACTCGGAATGGCGCGAGACTTTGCGAGCGGCCTCCGTGTGCCAAAATAGGCGCGGCACAGCCGCGCTAAAAATAACGGCCCGAAGGCCGGGGCGCCAAGTTCGCCCAGCGGAAAAGGCCACAAAAACGGGTGGGCTATAGCCTTGGGGGTGGGCTGGCCAACTTCGTCCGCCGGACTCGGAATGGCGCGAGACTTTGCGAGGGCCTCCGTGTGCCAAAAATAGGCCGCCCGGCACAGCCGCGCACAAAAATAACCGCCCGAAGGCCGGGGCGCCAATTTCATCCAGCGGAAAAAGGCCACAAAAACGGGTGGGCTATAGCCTTGGGGGGTGGGGCTGGCCGACTTCGTCCGCCGGACTCAGAATGGCGCGAGACTTTGCGAGGGACCTCCATGTGCCAAAATTAGGCCGCGGACACAGCCGCGCCCAGAAATAACAGCCCGAAGGCCGGGGAGCCAAGTTCGTCCAGCGGAAAAAGGACACAAAAACGGGTGGGCTATAGCCTTGAGTGGTGGGGCTGGCAAACTTCGTCCGCCGGACTCGGAATGGCGCGAGACTTTGCGAGGGCCCTCCGTGTGCCAAAAATAGGCCGCGGGCACAGCCGCGCCCAAAAAATAAGCGCCCGAAGGCCGGGGCGCCAAGTTCGTCCAGCGGAAAAAGGCCACAAAAACGGGTGGGCTATTGGCTTGGGAGGTGGGGATGGCCAACTTCGTCCGCCGGACTCGGAATGGCACGAGACTTTGCGAGGCGGCCCGTGTGCCAAAATAGGCCCCGGCACAGCCGCGCCCAAAATACCCGCCCGAAGGCCGGGCGCCAAGTTGGCCCAGCGGAAAAAGGCCACAAAACGGGTGGGCTATAGCCTTGGGGGTGGGGCTGGCCAACTTCGTCCGCCGGACTCGGTATGGCGCAAGACATTGCGAGGGGCCCCCGTGTGCCAAAAATAGGCCGCGGGCACAGCCGCGCCCAAAAATAACCGCCCGAAGGCCGGGCGCCAAGTTCGGTCCAGCGGAAAAGGCCACAAAACGGGTGGGCTATAGCCTTGGGGGTGGGCTGGCCAACTTCGTCCGCCGGACTCGGAATGGCGAGACTTTGCGAGGGCTCCGTGTGCCAAAAATAGGCCGCGGGCACAGCCGCGCCCAAAATAACCGCCCGAAGGCCCGGGCGCGAAGTTCACCCAGCTGAAAAAGCCCAGAAATTCGGCTGGGCTATAGCCTTCGGGGGTGGGGCTGGCCAACTTCGTCCGCCGGACTCGGAATGGCGCGAGACTTTGCGAGAGGCCTCCGTGTGCCAAAATAGGCCCGGGCACAGCCGCGCCAAAAATAACCGCCCGAAGGCCGGGCGCCAAGTTCGTCCAGCGGAAAAAGGCCAAAACCGGGTGGGCTATAGCCTTGGGGGGTGGGGCTGGCCAACATCGACCGCCGGACTCGGAATGGCGCGAGACTTTGCGAGAGGCAACCGTGTGCCAAAAATAGGCCACGGGCACAGCCGCGCCCAAAAATAACCGCCCGAAGGCCGGGACGCCAAGTTGGTCCCAGCGAAAAAGGCCACAAAAACGGGTGGGCTATAGCCTTGGGGGGGGGGCTGGCCAACTTCGTCCGCCGGACGGAATGGCGCGAGACTTTGCGAGCGGCCTCGTGTGTGCAAAAAATAGCCCCGGGCACAGCCGCGCCCAAAAATCACCGCCCGACGGCCGGGGCGCCACGCCCGCCCCGCGGAAACAGGCCACAAAAACGGGTGGGCTATAGCCTTGGGGGGTGGGGCTGGCCACTCGTCCGTCCGACGGACTCGGAATGGCGCGAGACTTTGCGAGGCGCCTCCGTGTGCCAAAAATGAGCACAGGCACAACCCAGCGCACAAAAATAACTTAGCCAGAAGGCAGGCGTAGGATCGTCCAGCGGAAAAAGGCCACAAAAGCAGATTGGGCTATAGCTTTGGGGGTGGGGCTGGCAGCGTCAAAATCCGCGGACTCGGAATGTGTGAGACTGCGAGCAGCCTCCGTGTGCCAAAAATAGGCCCGGGCTGGCCGCGCCATAACCGCCCGAAGGCCGGGCGCCAAGTGCGTCCAGCTGGAAAAAGGCACACAAAAACGGGTGGGCTATGTGTGCCTTGGGGAGTGGGGCTGGCCAACTTCTGATCCGCTCGGACTCGAGATGGCTGTGCCAGGACTTTATGAAAGACCTCCGATAACGAGCAAAAATAGGCCACGGGCACAGCCGCGCACTGCAAATAACCGCGCGGCCGGGCGCCAAGTTCGTCCCAATGAAAAAGGCCACAAAACAGGTAGGCTATAGCCTTGGGGGTGGGGCTGGCTAACTTCGTCCGCCCGGACTCGGAATGGCGCGAGATCTCTCTCCGCAGCAGACTCCGCGTCATGCCAAAATAGGTTGTTAGGCCACAGTCAGTACTCCAAAAATAAATCTACCTAAAGGCCGGGCGCCAAGTTCAGCCCAGCGGAAAAAGGGCACAAAAACGGGTGGGCTATAGACTCGGGGGTGCAGGGCTGGCCATCTCCGTCCGCGGACTCGGAATGGCGCGAGACTTTACGGCGGCCTCCGTGTGCAAAAATAGGCCCCCTGGGTACAGCCACGCATCAAAATAACCGCCCGAAGGCCGGGCGCCAAGTTCGTCCCAAGCGGAAAAAGGCTACAAAACGGGTGGGCTATAGCCTGGGGGGTGGGGCTGGCCAACTCGTCCGCCGGACTCGGAATGGCTACAGGTGACATGCGGAAAGGCCTGCCGTGTGCCAAAAACAGGCTCCGCGCACAGCCGCGCCTAAATAACCGCTCCGAAGGCCGGGGGCGCCAAGTTCGTCTCAGCGGAAAAGGCCACAAAAACGGGTGGGCTATAGCCTTGGGGGTGGGGCTGGCCTGCTTCGTCCGCCCCGACTCGGAATGGCGAGAGCTTTGCACGAGCGGCCTCCGTGTGAAAAGTGTAGGCCACAGGCTGGCACAGCCGCCAAAATAATACCTTCGAAGGCCGGGCGCTAAGTTCGCTCCAGCGGAAAAAGGCCACAAAAAGTGGCTGGGCTATAGCTTGGGGTGGGTTGGCGAATCTTCATCGCTGACTCGAATGGCGCGAGATTTCGGTGGGCTCCGCAGCAAAAATGGGATAAGGCCAGCCCGCTCGCCCTTTTCGGAATAATCGCATGCGAGACTTTGCAATAAACGGTGGGCTTATAGCCTTGGGGTGGGTTCCAACTTTGGCCCGGACTTCGAATGGCTGAGACTTACGTAGGTGCCTCCGTATAAAAACAAGGTTAGCAGCCGCGCCAATGCTGCTGCGAAGGCCGGGCGCCAAGTTCGCTCCCAGCGGAAAAAGGCCACAAAACGGGTGGGCTATAGCCTTGGGGTGGGGCTAAGCACCGGCCCGCTCGTCCTAATGTGAAGTGAAATTGCGAATGGCCTGTGAGGGCTCATGCGTGAACACAGACAGTAATAATTCACTCCGTTCTTAGTGAAAAAGCACAAAATGGGTGGAATAGGCTGGGGCGGATTTCGCAGGCGCCGTGCAGCAAAAATAGCCGCCCGAAGGCCGGTTCGGCCGGCCCAAGTCTAGGCCCAGCGGAAAAGGCCACAAAACGGGTGGGCTATAGTGCCTTGGGGTGGTGGGGCTGGCCAACTTTGGTCCGCTCGGACTCGGAATGGCCATGCGAGATCTTGCGAGCGGCCTCCGTGTGACAAAAATAGGCCGGCCGGAAGCACAGCCGCGCCCTAAAATAACCGCCCGAAGGCCGGGCTGCCAAGTTCTCCCGGGGCGGAAAAAGGCCTATAAACGGGTGGGCTATAGCCTTGGGGGTGGGGCTGGCCAACTTGGTCGCCACCGGACTTGGAATGGCGCGAGACTTTGCAAGGCACCTCCGTGTGCCAGTAAAATAGGCCCGCAGGGCACAGCCGCACCCAAAATAACTGGCCCAAGGCCGGGCGCCAAGTTCACCCGTGCCTGAAAAAGGCCAAAAATGGGTGCACTTATAGCCTTGGGGGTTGGGCTGGCTAACTTCGGGTCGCTACCGGACTTGAATGGCGCGAGGCTTTGCGATGCGGCTCCGTGATCCCAAAATAGGCCCCCGGCCCCATCCACCCCCAAAAAAATAAACCACCCAAGGCCGGGGGCTCCAAGTTCGGCCCAGCGGAAAAGGCCAAAAACGTGGTGGGCTATAGCCTTGGGGGTGTGGCCGCTCACTTCTCGCCGGAACTGGAATGGAGCGAGACTTTCCGAGGCGACCTCCTCGTGAGCTGTGTTCAGGCCTCCGCTACAGCCGTCTCAAAAATAACTCGCCCAAGGCCGGGCGCCAAGTTCGTCTCCAGCGGAAAAAGGACACAAAACGGGTGGGCTATAGCATTTGGGGGTGGACTGCCCACTTCTGTCCGCCGGACTCAGAATGGCGCGAGACTTTGGCGAGCGGCCTCCGTGTGCCAAAAATAGGCCCCGGCACAGCCGCACTCTAAAAATACCCTCGCCCAAGGCCGGGCGCCAAGTTCGGTCCAGCTGGAAAAAGGCCAAACTAAAAATGGGTCGTGGCTGTTGGGCCTTCGGGGGCTGTGGCTGGCCAACTTGCAGCGGCTCAGGTGACTCGGAATGGCGCGAGGTTTTGCTGAGCGGGGCCGGTCGAGTCAGGCCCAAAGAGGCCCCGGCCACAGCTGCGCCTAGGGCAATAACCACCAAGGACTCGGGCGCCAAGTTCGGCCATGCATGGAAAATGGCCAATAAAAACGGGTGGGCTATAGCCTTGGGGTGGGGCTGGCTAACTGGGCTCGCTCCAACTCGTCGCTGGATCTGAATGGCGCGAGACTTTATGAGCGGCCCGTGGGTGACAAAATAGGCCCTGCGGCACAGCCGTGACTAAAAATAACCGCCCGAAGGCCGGGCGCCAAGTTCGTCCAGCGTAAAAGGCACAAAAACGGGTGGGCTATAGCCTTGGGGTGGGGCTGGCTAACTTCTGGCCTCGGGCCGGACTCGGAATGGCGAGACTTTGCGTAGCCACCTCCAGTAAAGTCAAAGTAGGCCCTGGCACAGCCGCGCCCAAAATTAACCGCCCAAGGCCGGGGCGCCAAGTCTGGCCCAGCGGGAAAAGGCCACAAAACGGAGTGGGCTGTAGCCTTGGGAGTGGGGTTGGCCAACTCTGGCTCCCGCTCGGACTCCCGAATGGCGCGAGACTTTGCGAGCAGGCTCTGTGTGCCATAAATAGGCCAGGCCTGAAGCACAGCCGTGCTTAAAAATAACCGCCTGCCGAAGGTCGGGCGCCAAGTTCGTCCAGCGGAAATGGCCACAAAAACGGTGGGCTATAGCCTTGGGGGTGGGGCTGGCCCACTTCGTCCGCTGACGAATCGGAATGGAGCGAGACTTTCCGAGCGACCTCCGTGAGCCGGCGAGGCCAGGCTCTCGGCACAGCCGAAAAGGCCAAAAATAACCGCCCGAAGGCCGGGCGCTGGGCCCGCCCAGCAATGGTGCGAGACAAGTGACACAAAACGAAGGTGGGCTATAGCCTTGGGGGTGGACTGGCCCACTCAAGTCCGCCGGACTCCGGAATGGCGCGAGACTTTATGCGAGCGGCCTCCGTGGGTGCCAAAATAGGCCCCGGAATGGCACAGCCGCACCAAAAATAAGTACAGCCCGAAGGCCGGGGCGCCAAGTTGGTCGAGCGGGAAAGGCCACAAAATGGGTGCGCTATAGCCTTGGGAGGCGGGTTGGCCAACTCTCATCCGCTGACTTGGAATGGCGCGCGAGCCATGCGATCGGGCTCCGTGAGCCAAAAATAGGCCTCCGGCCACAGCCGCGCCTAAAAATAACCACCCGAAGGCCGGGCGCCAAGTTCGGTCCAGCAGAAAATGGCCACAAAACGCGGTGTGGCTATAGCCTTGGGGGTGGGCTGGCCAATTTCGTCCAGGCGGACACGGAATGGCGAGACTTTGCTACAGCGCCTCCGTGTGCAAAAAAAATAGGCCCCTGGCACAGCCGCGCTTAAAATCAGCCCCGAAGGCTGGGGCGCCATGTTTGTCCAGCTGGAAAAAGGCCCACAAAAGGGTGGGCTATAGCCTTAGGGAGTGGGGCTGGCCAACTCTGTCCGCCGGACTCGGAATGGCGCGAGACTTTGCGAGGCGCTCCGTGTGCCAAAATAGGCCTCGATGGCACTGGGCTACCTAAAATAACCGCCCCAAGGCCGGGCGCCAAGTTCGGCCCAGCGGAAAAGGCCACAAAACGGTGGGCTATAGCCTGGGTGGTGGGGCTGGCCAACTTCGTCCGCCGGAATCGGAATGGGCGAGACTTGCGAGGCGCCTCCGTGTGCCAAAATAGGCCGCGGGCACAGCCTCGTCCAAAAATACCCGGCCCAAGGCCAGGGCGCCATGTTCGGCCCAGCGGAAAATGGCCACAAAACGGGGTGGGCTATAGCCTTCGGGGGGGGCTGGCCAACTTCGTCCGCCGGACTCGGAATGGCGCGAGACTTGCGAGCGCCTCGGTGTGCAAAAATAGGCCCCGGACAGAGCCGCCAAGAATAACCGCCCAAGGCTGGGGCGCCAAGGTCGTCCAGCGGAAAAAGGCCACAAAACGGGTGGGCTATAGCCTTGGGGGTGGGGCTGGCCAACTCCGTCCGCCGGACTCGGAATGGCGCGAGACTCTTGCAGCGGCCTCCGTGTGCCAAAAAGGTCCCGGGCACAGCCGAGACTAAAAAATAACCAGGCCCGAAGGCCGGGCGCCAAGTTCGTCCAGCGGAAAAAGGCCACAAAAACGGTGGCTATAGCCTCGGGGTGGGGCTGGTCGACTCGTCCGCCGGACTCGGAATGGCGTGAGACTTTGCAGAGCGGCTCCGTGGTGCTGCAAAATAGGCCCCGGGCACAGCCGCATCCAAAAATAACCGCCCGAAGGCTGGGGCGCCATGTTCATTCAGCGGAAAAGGCCACAAAACGGGTGGGCTATAGCCTTGGGGTTTGGGGCAGGCCAACTTCGTCCGCTGGGACTCGGAATGGCGCGAGACTTCATGGAGTAGTCTCCGTGGTGCCAAAAATAGGCCCAGGCCACAGCCGCAGCCCAAAAATAACCACCAAGGTCGGGGCGCCAAGTTCGCCCAGCGGAAAAAGGCCATAAAAACGGGTGGGCTATAGCCTTGGCGGTGGGGCTGGCCAACTTCGTCCGCCGGACTCGGAATGGCGCGAGACTTTGCGAGTAGTCTCCGTGTGCCAAAAATAGGCCTGCAGGCACAGCCGCGCCCCCAAAAAAAACCACCCAAGGCCGGGGCGCCAAGTTCGTCCAGCGGAAAAAGGCTATAAAACGGGTGGGCTATAGCCTGGGGGTGGGGCTGGCCAACTTCGGCCTCCCGGACTCTGAATGCGCGAGACTTTGCGAGTGGCCTCCTGTGGTGCAAAAATAGGCCCCGGCACAGCCGCGCCCAAAAATAACCACCCGAAGGCCGGGCGCCAAGTTCGCCCAGCGGAAAAGGCCACAGAAACGGGTGGGCTATAGCCTTGGGGGGTGGGGCTGGCCAACTTCGTCCGAAGGACTCGGAATGGCGCGAGGCTTTGCGAGCGGGCACCGTGTGCCGAAACTAGGCCCCAGACACAGCCGCGCCCAAAAAAAACCGCCCGAAGGCCGGGGCGCCAAGTTCGTCCAGCGGAAAAAGGCCACAAAAATGGGTGGGCTAGCCTTGAGGGGTGGGGCCGGCCTACTTCGTCCGCCGGACTCGGAATGGCGTGAGACTTTGCGAGCGGTCTCCGTGTGCCAAAAACAGGCCCCGGACCCAGCCGTGTCCAAAAATAACCGGCCGAAGGCCGGGGCGCCAAGTTCGTCCAGCGGAAAAAGGCCACAAAAACGGGTGGGCTATAGCCTTGGGGGGTGGGGCTGGCCAACTTCGTCCGCCGGACTCAGAATGGTAGGAGACTTTACGAGGGGCCTCCGTGTACCAAAAATAGGCCGCGGGCACAGCCGCGCCCAAAAATAACCGCCCGATGGCCGGGGCGCCAAGGTCATCGAGCAGAAAAAGGCCACAAAAACGGGTGGGCTATAGCCTTGGGGGGTGGGGCTGGCCAACTTCGTCCGCCGGACTCAGAATGGTACGAGACTTTACGAGGGGCCTCCGTGTACCAAAGATAGGCCCCGGGCACAGCCGAGCCCAAAAATAACCGCCCGAAGGCCGGGGCGCCAAGTTCGTCATGCGGAAAATGGCCACAAAAACGGGTGGGCTATAGCCTTGGGGGGTGGGGCTGGCCAACTTCGTCCGCCGGACTCTGAATGGCTCGAGATTGTGCGAGTGGCCTCCATGTACCAAAAATAGGCCCCGGGCACAGCCGCGCCCAAAAATAACCCCCCGAAGGCCGGGGCGCCAAGTTCGTCCAACGGAAAAAGGCCACAAAAACGGGTGGGCTATAGCCTTGGGGGGTGGGGCTGGCCAACTCTTGTCCGCCCGGACTCGGAATGGCGTGAGACTTTGTGAGCGGCCTTTGTCTGACAAAAATAGGCCCCGGTCCCAGCCGCACCCAAAAATAACCGCCCGTGAGGCCGGGCGCCAAGTTCTGGCCCAGCGGAAAAAGGCCACAAAACAAGGTGGGCTATAGCCTTGGGGGGGCTGGCCAACTTCTTCCGCCAGACTCGGAATGGCGCGAGACATTGCAGAGCGGCCTCCGTGTGTAAAAAGCCAGGCCCCCGGGCACACCAGCGTCCAAAAATAACCACCCGAAGGTCGGGCGCCAAGTTCGTCTTAGCGGAAAAGGCCACAAAACGGTGGGCTATAGCCTTGGGGGTGGGGCTGGGCCAACTACGTCCGCCGGGACTGGGAATGGCGCGAGACTTTACGAGGCGTCCGTGGTGCCAAAATTCGGCCCCGGGAACAGCCGCGCCAAAAAATAACCGCCCGATGGCCGGGACGCCAAGTTCATCCAGCAGAAAAAGGCCACAAAAACGGGTGGGCTATAGCCTTGGGGGGTGGGGCTGGCCAACGTCGTCTGCCGGACTCGGAATGGTGCGAGACTTTGCGAGGGGCCTCCGTGCGACAAAAATAGGCCCCGGGCACAGCCGCGCCCAAAAATAACCACCTGAAGGCCGGGGCGCCAAGTTCGTCATGCGGAAAATGGCCACAAAAACGGGTGGGCTATAGCCTTGGGGGGTGGGGCTGGCCAACTTCGTCCGCCGGACTCGGAATGGCGCGAGACTGTACGAGTGGCCTCCATGTGCCAAAAATTCCCCCCGGACACAGCCGCGCACAAAAATAACCCCCCGAAGGCCGGGGCGCCAAGTTCGTCCAACGGAAAAAGGCCACAAAAACGGGTGGGCTATCGCCTTGGGGGGTGGGGCTGGCCAACTTCGTCCGCCGGACTCGGAATGGCGTGAGACTTTGTGAGCGGCCTTTGTCTGACAAAAATAGGCCCCGGTCCCAGCCGCACCCAAAAATAACCGCCCGTAGGCCGAGGCGCCAAGTTCGTCCAGCGGAAAAAGGCCACAAAAACAGGTGGGCTATAGCCTTGGGGGGTGGGGCTGGCCAACTTCTTCCGCCGGACTCGGACTGGCGTGAGACTTTGCGAGCGGCCTCCGTGTGCCAAAAATAGACCCCGGGCACAGCCGCGTCCAAAAATAACCGCCCGAAGGCCGGGGCGCCAAGTTCGTGCAGCGGAAAAAGGCCACAGAAACGGATGGGCTATAGCCTTGGGGGGTGGGGCTGGCCAACTACGTCCGCCGGACTGGGAATGGCGCGAGACTTTGCGAGGGGCCTCCGTGTGCCAAAAATAGGGCACGGGCACAGCCGCGCCCAAAAATAACGGCCCGAAGGCCGGGGCACCAACTTCGTCCAGCGGAAAAAGGCCACAAAAACGGGTGGACTCTAGCGTTGGGGGGTGGGGCTAACCGACAACGTCCGCCGGACTCGGAATGGCACGAGACTTTGCGAGGGGCATCTGTGTGCCAAAAATAGGCCGCGGGCACAGCCGCGCCCAAAAATAACCGCCCGAAGCCGGGGCGCCAAGTTCGTCCAACAGAAAAAGGCTACAAAAACGGGTGGGCTATAGCTGTGGGGGGAGCGGCTGGCCAACTTCGTCCGCCGGACTCGGAATGGCGCGAGACTTTATGAGGGGCCTCCGCATGCAAAAATAGGCCGCGGGCACAGCCGCGCCCAAAAATAACCACCCGAAGGCCGGGGCGCCAAGTTCGTCCAGCGGAAAATGGCCACAAAAACGGGTGGGCTATAGCCTTGGGGGGTGGGGCTGGCAAACTTCGTCCGCCGGACTCGGAATGGCGCGAGACTTTGCGAGCAGTCTCTGTGTGTCAAAAATAGGTCCAGGCCACAGCCGCGCCCAAAAATAACCACCCGAAGGCCGGGGCGCCAAGTTCGTCCAGCGGAAAAAGGCCACAAAAACGGGTGGGCTATAGCCTTGGGGGGTGGGGCAGGCCAAGTTCGTCCGCCGGACTCGGAATGGCGCGAGACTTTGCGAGCGGCCTCGGTGTGCCAAAAATAGGCCCCGGACAGAGCCGCGCCCAAGAATAACCGCCCGAAGGCTGGGGCGCCAAGGTCGTCCAGCGTAAATAGTCCACCACTCCGGTTGGGATTTATCCATGGGGGTTGGGGGTGGCCAACTTCGTCCGCCGGACTCGGAATGGCGCGAGACTTTGCGAGCGGCCTCCGTGTGCCAAAAAAAGGTCCCGGGCACAGCCGAGCCCAAAAATAACCGCCCGAAGGCCGGGGCGCCAAGTTCGTCTAGCGGAAAAAGGCCACAAAAACGGGTGGGCTATAGCCTCGGGGGGTGGGGCTAGCCAACTTCGTCCGCCGGACTCGGAATGGCGCGAGACTTTGCGAGCGGCCTCCGTGTGCCAAAAATAGGCCCCGGGCACAGCCGCATCCAAAAATAACCGCCCGAAGGCTGGGGCGCCAAGTTCGTCCAGCGGAAAAAGGCCACAAAAACGGGTGGGCTATAGCCTTGGGGAGTGGGGCAGGCCAACTTCGTCCGCCGGACTCGGAATGGCGCGAGACTGTGCGAGCAGCCTCCGTGTGCCAAAAACAGGTCCCGGGCACAGCCGCGCCCAAAAATAACCGCCCGAAGGCCGGGGCGCCAAGTTCGTGCAGCGGAAAAAGACCACAGAAACGGGTGGGCTATAGCCTTGGGGGGTGGGGCCGGCCCACTTCGTCCGCCGGACTCGGAATGGCGCGAGACTTTGCGAGCGGCCTCCGTGTGCCAAAAACAGGCCCCGGGCACAGCCGCGCTCAAAAATAACCGCCCGAAGGCGGGGGCGCCAAGTTCGTCCAGCGGAAAAAGGCCACAGAAACGGGTGGGCTATAGCCTTGGGGGGTGGGGCTGGCCAACTTCGTCCGAAGGACTCGGAATGGCGCGAGGCTTTGCGAGCGGGCTCCGTGTGCCGAAACTAGGCCCCAGACACAGCCGCGCCCAAAAAAAACCGCCCGAAGGCCGGGACGCCAAGTTCGTCCAGCGGAAAAAGGCCACAAAAATGGGTGGGCTAGCCTTGGGGGGTGGGGCCGGCCTACTTCGTCCGCCGGACTCAGAATGGCGCGAGACTTTACGAGGGGCCTCCGTGTACCAAAAATAGGCCGCGGGCACAGCCGCGCCCAAAAATAACCGCCCGATGGCCGGGGCGCCAAGTTCATCCAGCAGAAAAAGGCCACAAAAACGGGTGGGCTATAGCCTTGGGGGGTGGGGCTGGCCAACGTCGTCTGCCGGACTGAGAATGGTGCGAGACTTTGCGACGGGCCTCCGTGTGACAAAAATAGGCCGAGGGCACAGCCGCGCCCAAAAATACCCGCCCGAAGGCCGGGGCGCCAAGTTCGTCCAGCGGAAAATGGCCACAAAAACGGGTGGGCTATAGCCTTGGGGGGTGGGGCCTGCCGACTTCGTCCGCCGGACTCGGAATGGCGTGAGACTTTGTGAGGCACCTCCGTGTGCCAAAAATATGCCGCGGGCACAGCCGCGCCCAAAAATACCCACCCGAAGGCCGGGGCGCCAAGTTCCTCCAGCGGAAAATGGCCACAAAAACGGGTGGGCTATAGCCTTGGGGGGTGGGGCTGGCCAAGTTCGTCCGGCGGACACGGAATGGCGCGAGACTTTACGAGGCTCCTCCGTGTGCCAAAAATAGGCCGCGGGCACAGCCGCGCCCAAAAATACCTGCCCGAAGGCCAGGGCACCAAGTTCGTCCAGCGGAAAATGGCCAGAAAAACGGGTGGGCTATAGCCTTGGGGGGTGGGGCTGGCCAACTTCGTCCGCCGGACTCGGAATGGCTCGTGCCTTTGTGAGGCGCCTCCGTGTGTCAAAAATAGGCCGCGGACACAGCCGCGCCCAAAAATACCCGCCCGAAGGCCGGGGCGCCAAGCTCGTCCACCGGAAAATGGCCACAAAAACGGGTGGGCTATAGCCTTGGGGGGTGGGGCTGGCCAACTTCGTCCCCCGGACTCGGAATGGCGCGAGACTTTACGAGGCTCCTCCGTGTGCCAAAAATAGGCCGCGGGCACAGCCGCGCCCAAAAATACCCGCCCGAAGGCCGGGGCACCAAGTTCGTCCAGCGGAAAATGGCCACAAAAACGGGTGGGCTATAGCCTTGGGGGGTGGGGCTGGCCAACTTCGTCCGCCGGACTCGGAATGGCTCGTGCCTTTGTGAGGCGCCTCCGTGTGCCAAAAATAGGCCGCGGACACAGCCGCGCCCAAAAATACCTGCCCGAAGGCCGGGGCGCCAAGTTCGTCCAGCGGAAAATGGCCACAAAAACGGGTGGGCTATAGCCTTGGGGGGTGGGGCTGGCCAACTTCGTCCCCCGGACTCGGAATGGCGCGAGACTTTACGAGGCTCCTCCGTGTGCCAAAAATAGGCCGCGGGCACAGCCGCGCCCAAAAATACCCGCCCGAAGGCCGGGGCACCAAGTTCGTCCAGCGGAAAATGGCCAGAAAAACGGGTGGGCTATAGCCTTGGGGGGTGGGGCTGGCCAACTTCGTCCGCCGGACTCGGAATGGCTCGTGCCTTTGTGAGGCGCCTCCGTGTGCCAAAAATAGGCCGCGGACACAGCCGCGCCCAAAAATACCTGCCCGAAGGCCGGGGCGCCAAGTTCGTCCAGCGGAAAATGGCCACAAAAACGGGTGGGCTATAGCCTTGGGGGGTGGGGCTGGCCAAGTTCGTCCGGCGGACACGGAATGGCGCGAGACATTGCGTGGCACCTCCGTATGCTAAAAATAGGCCGCGGGCACAGCCGCGCCCAAAAATAACCGCCCGAAGGCCGGGGCGCCACGTTCGTCCAGTGGAAAAAGGCCACAAAAACGGGTGGGCTATAGCCTTGGGGATTGGGGCTGGCCAACTTCGTCCACCGGACTCGGAATGGCGCGAGACTTTACGAGGTGCCTCCGTGTGCCAAAAATAGGCCGCGGGCACTGCCGCGCCCAAAAATACCCGCCCGAAGGCCGGGGCGCCAAGTTCGTCCAGCGGAAAATGGCCACAAAAACGGGTAGGCTATAGCCTTGGGGGGTGGGGCCTGCCGACTTCGTCCGCCGGACTCGGAATGGCGCGAGACTTTGTGAGGCGCCTCCGTGTACCAAAAATATGCCGCGGGCACAGCCGCGCCCAAAAATACCCACCCGAAGGCCGGGGCGCCAAGTTCCTCCAGCGGAAAATGGCCACAAAAACGGGTGGGCTATAGCCTTGGGGGGTGGGGCTGGCCAAGTTCGTCCGGCGGACACGGAATGGCGCGAGACTTTGCGAGGCACCTCCGTGTGCCAAAAATAGGCTGCGGGCACAGCCGCGCCCAAAAATACCCGCCCGAAGGCCGGGGCGCCAAGTTCGTCCAGTGGAAAAAGGCCACAAAAACGGGTGGGCTATAGCCTTGGGGAGTGGGGCTGGCCAACTTCGTCCGCCGGACTCGGAATGGCGCGAGACTTTGCGAGGCGTCTCCGTGTGCCAAAAATAGGCCGCGGACACAGCCGCGCCCAAAAATACCCGCCCGAAGGCCGGGGCGCCAAGTTCGTCCAGCGGAAAATGGCCAGAAAAACGGGTGGGCTATAGCCTTGGGGGGTGGGGCTGGCCAACTTCGTCCGCCGGACTCGGAATGGCGCGAGACTTTGCGAGGTGCCTCCGTGTACCAAAAATAGGCCGCGGGCACAGCCGCGCCCAAAAATACCCGCCCGAAGGCCGGGGCGCCAAGTTCGTCCAGCAGAAAATGGCCACAAAAACGGGTGGGCTATAGCCTTGGGGGGTGGGGCCTGCCGACTTCGTCCGCCGGACTCGGAATGGCGCGAGACTTTGTGAGGCGCCTCCGTGTGCCAAAAATATGCCGCGGGCACAGCCGCGCCCAAAAATACCCACCCGAAGGCCGGGGCGCCAAGTTCCTCCAGCGGAAAATGGCCACAAAAACGGGTGGGCTATAGCCTTGGGGGGTGGGGCCGGCCCACTTCGTCCGCCGGACTCCGAATGGCGCGAGACTTTGCGAGGCCCCTCCGTGTGCCAAAAATAGGCCGCGGGCACAGCCGCGCCCAAAAATACCCGCCCGAAGGCCGGGGCACCATGTTCGTCCAGCGGAAAATGGCTACAAAAACGGGTGGGCTATAGCCTTGGGGGGTGGGGCTGGCCAAGTTCGTCCGGCGGATACGGAATGGCGCGAGACTTTGCGAGGCACCTCTGTGTGCCAAAAATAGGCTGCGGGCACAGTCGCGCCCAAAAATACCCGCCCGAAGGCCGGGGCGCCAAGTTCGTCCAGTGGAAAAAGGCCACAAAAACGGGTGGGCTATAGCCTTGGGGAGTGGGGCTGGCCCACTTCGTCCGCCGGACTCGGAATGGCGCGAGACTTTGCGAGGCGTCTCCGTGTGCAGAAAATAGGCCGCGGGCACAGCCGCGCCCAAAAATACCCGCCCGAAGGCCGGGGCACCAAGTTCGTCCAGCGGAAAATGGCTAGAAAAACGGGTGGGCTATAGCCTTGGGGGGTGGGGCTGGCCAACTTCGTCCGCAGGACTCGGAATGGCTCGAGACTTTGTGAGGCGCCTCCGTGTGCCAAAAATAGGCTGCGGACACAGCCGCGCCCAAAAATACCTGCCCGAAGGCCGGGGCGCCAAGTTCGTCCAGCGGAAAATGGCCACAAAAACGGGTGGGCTATAGCCTTGGGGGGTGGGGCTGGCCAAGTTCGTCCGGCGGACACGGAATGGCGCGAGACATTGCGAGGCACCTCCGTATGCCAAAAATAGGCCGCGGGCACAGCCGCGCCCAAAAATACCCGCCCGAAGGCCGGGGCGCCACGTTCGTCCAGTGGAAAAAGGCCACAAAAACGGGTGGGCTATAGCCTTGGGGATTGGGGCTGGCCAACTTCGTCCGCCAGACTCGGAATGGCGCGAGACTTTGCTAGGTGCCTCCGTGTGCCAAAAATAGGCCGCGGGCACAGCCGCGCCCAAAAATACCCGCCCGAAGGCCGGGGCGCCAAGTTCGTCCAGCGGAAAATGGCCACAAAAACGGGTGGGCTAAAGCCTTGGGGGGTGGGGCCTGCCGACTTCGTCCGCCGGACTCGGAATGGCGCGAGACTTTGTGAGGCGCCTCCGTGTGCCAAAAATATGCCGCGGGCACAGCCGCGCCCAAAAATACCCACCCGAAGGCCGGGCCGCCAAGTTCCTCCAGCGGAAAATGGCCACAAAAACGGGTGGGCTATAGCCTTGGGGGGTTGGGCCGGCCGACTTCGTCCGCCGGACTCGGAATGGCGCGAGACTTTGCGAGGCCCCTCCGTGTGCCAAAAATAGGCCGCGGGCACAGCCGCGCCCAAAAATACCCGCCCGAAGGCCGGGGCACCATGTTCGTCCAGCGGAAAATGGCTACAAAAACGGGTGGGCTATAGCCTTGGGGGGTGGGGCCGGCCAAGTTCGTCCGGCGGACACGGAATGGCGCGAGACTTTGCGAGGCACCTCCTTGTGCCAAAAATAGGCTGCGGGCACAGCCGCGCCCAAAAATACCCGCCCGAAGGCCGGGGCGCCAAGTTCGTCCAGTGGAAAAAGGCCACAAAAACGGGTGGGCTATAGCCTTGGGGGGTGGGGCTGGCCAACTTCGTCCGCCGGACTCGGAATGGCGCGAGACTTTGCGAGGCATCTCCGTGTGCCAAAAATAGGCCGCGGACACAGCCGCGCCCAAAAATACCCGCTCGAAGGCCGGGGCGCCAAGTTCGTCCAGCGGAAAATGGCCACAAAAACGGGTGGGCTATAGCCTTGGGGGGTGGGGCTGGCCAACTTCGTCCGCCGGACTCGGAATGGCTCGAGACTTTGTGAGGCGCCTCCGTGTGCCAAAAATAGGCCGCGGACACAGCCGCGCCCAAAAATACTTGCCCGAAGGCTGGGGCGCCAAGTTCGTCCAGCGGAAAATGGCCACAAAAACGGGTGGGCTATAGCCTTGGGGGGTGGGGCTGGCCAAGTTCGTCCGGCGGACACGGAATGGCGCGAGACATTGCGAGGCACCTCCGTATGCCAAAAATAGGCCGCGGGCACAGCCGCACCCAAAAATACCCGCCCGAAGGCCGGGGCGCCACATTCGTCCAGTGGAAAAAGGCCACAAAAACGGGTGGGCTATAGCCTTGGGGATTGGGGCTGGCCAACTTCGTCCGCCGGACTCGGAATGGCGCGAGACATTGCGAGGCACCTCCGTATGCCAAAAATAGGCCGCGGGCACAGCCGCGCCCAAAAATACCCGCCCGAAGGCCGGGGCGCCACGTTCGTCCAGTGGAAAAAGGCCACAAAAACGGGTGGGCTATAGCCTTGGGGATTGGGGCTGGCCAACTTCGTCCGCCGGACTCGGAATGGCGCGAGACTTTACGAGGTGCCTCCGTGTGCCAAAAATAGACCGCGGGCACAGCCGCGCCCAAAAATACCCGCCCGAAGGCCGGGGCGCCAAGTTCGTCCAGCGGAAAATGGCCACAAAAACGGGTGGGCTATAGCCTTGGGGGGTGGGGCCGGCCGACTTCGTCCGCCGGACTCGGAATGGCGCGAGACTTTGTGAGGCGCCTCCGTGTGCCAAAAATATGCCGCGGGCACAGCCGCGCCCAAAAATACCCGCCCGAAGGCCGGGGCGCCAAGTTCCTCCAGCGGAAAATGGCCACAAAAACGGGTGGGCTATAGCCTTGGGGGTTGGGGCCGGCCCACTTCGTCCGCCGGACTCGGAATGGCGCGAGACTTTGCGAAGCCCCTCCGTGTGCCAAAAATAGGCCGCGGGCACAGCCGCGCCCAAAAATACCCGCCCGAAGGCCGGGGCACCATGTTCGTCCAGCGGAAAATGGCTACAAAAACGGGTGGGCTATAGCCCTGGGGGGTGGGGCTGGCCAAGTTCGTCCGGCGGACACGGAATGGCGCGAGACATTGCGAGGCACCTCCGTATGCCAAAAATAGGCCGCGGGCACAGCCGCGCCCAAAAATACCCGCCCGAAGGCCGGGGCGCCACGTTCGTCCAGTGGAAAAAGGCCACAAAAACGGGTGGGCTATAGCCTTGGGGATTGGGGCTGGCCAACTTCGTCCGCCGGACTCGGAATGGCGCGAGACTTTACGAGGTGCCTCCGTGTGCCAAAAATAGGCCGCGGGCACAGCCGCGCCCAAAAATACCCGCCCGAAGGCCGGGGCGCCAAGTTCGTCCAGCGGAAAATGGCCACAAAAACGGGTGGGCTATAGCCTTGGGGGGTGGGGCCTGCCGACTTCGTCCGCCGGACTCGGAATGGCGCGAGACTTTGTGAGGCGCCTCCGTGTGCCAAAAATATGCCGCGGGCACAGCCGCGCCCAAAAATACCCACCCGAAGGCCGGGGCGCCAAGTTCCTCCAGCGGAAAATGGCCACAAAAACGGGTGGGCTATAGCCTTGGGCGGTGGGGCTGGCCAAGTTCGTCCGGCGGACACGGAATGGCGCGAGACATTGCGAGGCACCTCCGTATGCCAAAAATAGGCCGCGGGCACAGCCGCGCCCAAAAATACCCGCCCGAAGGCCGGGGCACCAAGTTCGTCCAGCGGAAAATGGCCACAAAAACGGGTGGGTTATAGCCTTGGGGGGTAGGGCTGGCCAAGTTCGTCCGGCGGACACGGAATGGCGCGAGACTTTGCGAGGCACCTCCGTGTGCCAAAAATAGGCTGCGGGCACAGCCGCGCCCAAAAATACCCGCCCGAAGGCCGGGGCGCCAAGTTCGTCCAGTGGAAAAAGGCCACAAAAACGGGTGGGCTATAGCCTTGGGGAGTGGGGCTGGCCAACTTCGTCCGCCGGACTCGGAATGGGACGAGACTTTGCGAGGCGTCTCCGTGTGCCAAAAATAGGCCACGGACAGAGCCGCGCCCAAAAATACCCGGCCGAAGGCCGGGGAGCCAAGTTCGTCCAGCTCAAAAAGGCCACAAAAACGGGTGGGCTATAGCCTTGGGGTGTGGGTCTTGCCAACTTCGTCCGCCGGACTCGGAATGGCGCGAGACTTTGCGAGGTGCCTCCGTGTGCCAAAAATAGGCCGCGGGCACAGCCGCGCCCAAAAATACCCGCCCGAAGGCCGGGGCACCAAGTTCGTCCAGCGGAAAATGGCCACAAAAACGGGTGGGTTATAGCCTTGGGGGGTAGGGCTGGCCAAGTTCGTCCGGCGGACACGGAATGGCGCGAGACTTTGCGAGGCACCTCCGTGTGCCAAAAATAGGCTGCGGGCACAGCCGCGCCCAAAAATACCCGCCCGAAGGCCGGGGCGCCAAGTTCGTCCAGTGGAAAAAGGCCACAAAAACGGGTGGGCTATAGCCTTGGGGAGTGGGGCTGGCCAACTTCGTCCGCCGGACTCGGAATGGGACGAGACTTTGCGAGGCGTCTCCGTGTGCCAAAAATAGGCCACGGACAGAGCCGCGCCCAAAAATACCCGGCCGAAGGCCGGGGAGCCAAGTTCGTCCAGCTCAAAAAGGCCACAAAAACGGGTGGGCTATAGCCTTGGGGTGTGGGTCTTGCCAACTTCGTCCGCCGGACTCGGAATGGCGCGAGACTTTGCGAGGCGCCTCCGTGTGCCAAAACTAGGCCGCGGGCACAGCCGCGCCCAAAAATACCCGCCCGAAGGCCGGGGCGCCAAGTTCGTCCAGCGGAAAAAGGCCACAAAAACGGGTGGGCTATAGCCTTGGGGGGTGGGGCTCGCCAACTTCGTCCACCGGACTCGGAATGGCGCAAGATTTTGCGAGCCGCCTCCGTGTGCCAAAAATAGGCCCCGGGCACAGCCGCGCCCAAAAAAAACTGCCCAAAGGCCGGGGCGCCAAGTTTGTCCAGCGGAAAAAGGCCGCAAAAACGGGTGGGCTATAGCCTTGGGGGGTGGGGCTGGCCAACTTCGTCCGCCGGACTCGGAATGGCGCGAGACTTTGCGAGCGGCCTCCGTGTGCCAAAAATAGGGCCCGGGCACAGCCGCGCCCAAAAATAAACGCCCGAAGGCCGCGGCGCCAAGTTCGTCCAGCGGAAAAAGGCCGCAAAAACGGGTGGGCTATAGCCTTGGGGGGTGGGGCTGGCCCACTTTGTCCGCCGGGCTCGGAATGGCGCGAGACTTTGCGAGCGGCCTCCGTGTGCCAAAAATAGGCCCCGTGCACAGCCGCGCCCAAAAATAACCCAAAGAAGGCTGGGGCGCCAAGTTCGTCCAGCGGAAAAAGGCCGCAAAAACGGGTGGGCTATAGCCTTGGGGGGTGGGGCTGGCCAACTTCGTCCGCCGGACTCGGAATGGCGTGAGACTTTGCGAGCGGCCTCCGTGTGCCAAAAATAGGCCCCGGGCACAGACTCGCCGAAAAATAAGTGCCCGAAGGCCGGGGCGCCAAGTTCGTCCGGTGGAAAAAGGCCGCAAAAACGGCTGGGCTATAGCCTTGGGGGGTGGGGCTGGCCAACTTTGTCCGCCGGACTCGGAATGGCGCGAGACTTTGCGAGCGGCCTCCGTGTGCAAACATAGGCCCCGGGCACAGCCGCGCCCAAAAATAACCGCCCGAATGCCGGGGCGCCAAGTTCGTCCAGCGGAAAAAGGTCGCAAAAACGGGTGGACTATAGCCTTGGGGGGTGGGGCTGGCCCACTTTGTCCGCCGGACTCGGAATGGCGCGACACTTTGCGAGCGGCCTCCGTGTGCCAAAAATAGGCCCCGGGCACAGCCGCGCCCAAAAATAACCGACCGAAGGCCGGGGCGCCAAGTTCGTCCAGCGGAAAAAGGCCGCAAAAACGGGTGGGCTATAGCCTTGGAAGGTGGGGCTGGACAACTTCGTCCGCCGAACTTGGAATGCCGCGAGACTTTGCGAGGGGCCTCCGTGTGCCAAAAATAGACCCCGGGCACAGCCGCGCCCAAAAATAACTGCCCGAATGCCGGGGCGACAAGTTCGTCCAGCGGAAAAAGGCCGCAAAAACGGGTGGGCTATAGCCTTGGGGGGTGGGGCTGGCCAACATCGTCCGCTGGACTCGGAATGCCGCGAGACTTTGCGAGGGGCCTCCATGTTCCAAATATAGGCTGCGGGCAATGCCGCTTCCAAAAATAACCACCCGAAGGCCGGGGCGCCAAGTTCGTCCAGCGGAAAAAGGCCACAAAAACGGGTGGGCTATAGCCTTGGGGGGTGGGGCTGGCCAACTTCGTCCGCCGGACTCGGAATGCCGCGAGACTTTGCAAGGGGCCTCTGTGTGCCAAAAATAGGCCGTAGCCAAAGCCGCGCCGAAAAATAACCACCCGAAGGCCGCGGCGCCAAGTTCGTCCAGTGGAAGAAGGCCACAAAAACGGGTGGGCTATAGCCTCGGGGGGTGGGGCTGGCCCACTTCGTCCGCCGGACTCGGAATGCCGCGAGACTTTGCGAGGGGCCTCCGTGTGCCAAAAATAGGCCGCGGCCAAAGCCGCGCCAAAAAATAACCGCCCGAAGGCCGGGACGCCAAGTTCGTCCAGCGGAAAAAGGCCACAAAAACGGGTGGGCTATAGCTTTGGGGGGTGGGGCGGGCCAACTTCGTCCGGCGGACTCGGAATGCCGCAAGACTGTGCGAGGGGCCTCCGTGTGCGAAAAATAGGAAGCGGGCAAAGCCGCGCCCAAAAATAACCACCCGAAGGCCGCGGCGCCAAGTTCGTCCAGTGGAAAAAGGTCACAAAAACGGGTGGGCTATAGCCTTGGGGAGTGGGAATGGACAACTTCGTCCGCCGGACTCGGAATGCCGCGAGACTTTGCGAGCGGCCTCCGTGTGCGAAAAATAGGCCGTGGGCAAAGCCGCGCCCAAAAATAACCTCCCGAAGGCCGCGGCACCAAGTTCGTCCAGAGGAAAAAGGCTACAAAAACGGGTGGGCTATAGCTTTGGGGGGTGGGGCTGGCCAACATCGTCCGCCGGACTCGGAATGCCGCGAGACTTTGCGAGGGGCCTCCATGTTCCAAAAATAGGCTGTGGGCAATGCCGCTCCCAAAAATAACCACCCGAAGGCCGGGGCGCCAAGTTCGTCCGGCGGAAAAAGGCCACAAAAACGGGTGGGCTATAGCCTTGGGGGGTGGTGCTGGCCAACTTCGTCCGCCGGACTCGGAATGCCGCGAGAGTTTGCGAGGGGCCTCCGTGTACCAAAAATAGGCCGCGGCCAAAGCCGCGCCGAAAAATAACCTACCGAAGGCCGCGGTGCCATGTTCGTCCAGCGGAAAAAGGCCACAAAAACGGGCGGGCTATAGCCTTGGGGGGTGGGGCTGGCCAAATTCGTCCGCCGGACTCGGAATGCCGCGAGACTTTGCGAGGGGCCTCCGTGTGCCAAAAATAGGCCGCGGCCAAAGTCGCGCCCAAAAATAGCCGCCCGAAGGCAGCGGCGGCAAGTTCGTCCAGCGGAAAAAGGCCACAAAAACGGGTGGGCTATAGCCTTGGGTGGTGGGGCTGGCCAACTTCGTCCGCCTGACTCGGAATGCCGCGAGGCTTTGCGAGGGGCCTCCGTGTGCCAAAAATAGGCCGCGGGAAAAGCCGCCCCCAAAAATAACCGGTCGAAGGCCGCGGCGCCAACTTCGTCCAGCGGAAAAAGGCCACAAAAACGGGTGGGCTATAGCCTTGGGGGGTGGGGCTGGCCCACTTCGTCCGCCGGACTCGGAATGCCGCGAGACTTTGCGAGGGGCCTCCGTGTGCAAAAAATAGGCCGCGGACAAAGCCGCGCCCAAAAATAACCGACCGAAGGCCGCGGAACCAACTTCGTCCAGCGGAAAAAGGCCACAAAAAAGGGTTGGCTATAGCCTTGGGAGGTGGGGTTGGCCAACTTCGTCCGCTGGACTCGGAATGCCGTGAGTCTTTGCGAGGGGCCTCCGTGTGCCAAAAATAGGCCGCGGGCACAGCCACGTCAAAAAATAACCCCCCGAAGGTCGTTGCGCCCGAACCCCCCAGCGGAAAAATGGCCAAAAAACGGGTGGGCTATAGCCTTGGGGGGAGGGGCTGGCCAACTTCGTCCGCCGGACTCGGAATGGGGCAAGACTTTGCGAGCGGCCTCCGCGTGCCAAAAATAGGCCGCGGGCACAGCCAAAAATAACCGCCCGAAGGCCGGGGCGCCAAGTTCGTCCAGCGGAAAAATGGCCAAAAAACGGGTGGGCTATAGCCTTTGGGGGAGGGGCTGCCCAACTTCGTCCGCCGGACTCGGAATGGGGCGAGACTTTGCGAGCAGCCTCCGCGTGCCAAAAATAGGCCGCGGTAACAGCCGTACACAAAAACAACCCCCGAAGGTCGTTGCGTCCAAACCCCCCAGCGGAAAAATGGCCAAAAAACGGGTGGGCTATAGCCTTGGGGGGAGGGGCTGCCCAACTTCGTCCGCCGGACTTGGAATGGGGCGAGACTTTGCGAGCGGCCTCCGCATGCAAAAAATAGGCCGTGGGCACAGCCGCGCCGAAAAATAGCTGCCCGAAGGCCGGGGCGCCAAGTTCGTCCAGCGGAAAAAGGCCACAAAAACGGGTTGGCTATAGCCTTGGGGGGAGGGGCTGGCCAACTTCGTCCGCCGGACTATGAATGGGCCTAGACTTTGGGAGCGGCCTCCGTGTGCCAAAACTAGGCCGCGACCAAAGCTGCGCCCAAAAATAACCGCCCAAAGGCCGGGGCGCCAAGTTCGTCCAGCGGAAAAAGGCCACAAAAACGGGTTGGCTATAGCCTTGGGGGTTGGGGCTGGCCAAATTCGTACGCCGGACTCGGAATGCCGCGAGACTTTAAGAGGGGCCTCCGTGTGCCAAAAATAGGCCGCGGGCAAAGCCGCGCCCAAAAATAACAGCCCGAAGGCCGCGTCGCCAAGTTCGTCCAGCGGAAAAAGGCCACAAAAACGGGTGGGCTATAGCCTTGGGTGGTGGGGCTGGCCAACATCGTCCGCCGGACTCGGAATGCCGCGAGGCTTTGCGAGGGTCCTCCGTGTGCCAAAAATAGGCCACGGGCAAAGCCGCGCCCAAAAATAACCGACCGAAGGCCGCGGAGCCAACTTCGTCCAGCGGAAAAAGGCCACAAAAAAGGGTTGGCTATAGCCTTGGGGGGTGGGGTTGGCCAACTTCGTCCGCTGGACTCGGAATGCCGTGAGTCTTTGCGAGGGGCCTCCGTGTGCCAAAAATAGGCCGCGGGCACAGCCACGCCCAAAAATAACCCCCCGAAGGTCGTTGCGCCCGAACCCCCCAGCGGAAAAATGGCCAAAAAACGGGTGGGCTATAGCCTTGGGGGGACGGGCTGGCCGACTTCGTCCGCCGGACTCGGAATGGGGCAAGACTTTGCGAACGGCCTCCGCGTACCAAAAATAGGCCGCGGGCACAGCCAAAAATAACCGCCCGAAGGCCGGGGCGCCAAGTTCGTCCAGCGGAAAAATGGCCAAAAAACGGGTGGGCTATAGCCTTGGGGGGAGGGGCTGCCCAACTTCGTCCGCCGGACTCGGAATGGGGCGAGACTTTGCGAGCAGCCTCTGCGTGCCAAAAATAGGCCGTGGTAACAGCCGTACACAAAAACAACCCCCGAAGGTCGTTGCGTCCAAACCCCCCAGCGGAAAAATGGCCAAAAAACCGGTGAGCTATAGCCTTGGGGGGAGGGGCTGCCCAACTTCGTCCGCCGGACTTGGAATGGGGCGAGACTTTGCGAGCAGCCTCCGCGTGCCAAAAATAGGCCGCGGGCACAGCCGCGCCGAAAAATAGCTGCCCGAAGGCCGGGGCGCCAAGTTCGTCCAGCGGAAAAAGGCCACAAAAACGGGTGGGCTATAGCCTTGGGGGGTGGGGCTGGCCAACATCGTCCGCTGGACTCGGAATGCCGCGAGACTTTACGAGGGGCCTCCATGTTCCAAATATAGGCTGCGGGCAATGCCGCTCCCAAAAATAACCACCCGAAGGCCGGGGCGCCAAGTTCGTCCGGCGGAAAAAGGCCACAAAAACGGGTGGGCTATAGCCTTGGGGGGTGGGGCTGGCCAACTTCGTCCGCCGGACTCGGAATGCCGCGAGACTTTGCAAGGGGCCTCTGTGTGCCAAAAATAGGCCGCAGCCAAAGCCGCGCCGAAAAATAACCACCCGAAGGCCGCGGCGCCAAGTTCGTCCAGTGGAAGAAGGCCACAAAAACGGGTGGGCTATAGCCTCGGGGGGTGGGGCTGGCCCACTTCGTCCGCCGGACTCGGAATGCCGCGAGACTTTGCGAGGGGCCTCCGTGTGCCAAAAATAGGCCGCGGCCAAAGCCGCGCCGAAAAATAACCGCCCGAAGGCCGGGACGCCAAGTTCGTCCAGCGGAAAAAGGCCACAAAAACGGGTGGGCTATAGCTTTGGGGGGTGGGGCGGGCCAACTTCGTCCGGCGGACTCGGAATGCCGCAAGACTGTGCGAGGGGCCTCCGTGTACAAAAAATAGGAAGCGGGCAAAGCCGCGCCCAAAAATAACCACCCGAAGGCCGCGGCGCCAAGTTCGTCCAGTGGAAAAAGGTCACAAAAACGGGTGGGCTATAGCCTTGGGGAGTGGGAATGGACAACTTCTTCCGCCGGACTCGGAATGCCGCGAGACTTTGCGAGCGGCCTCCGTGTGCCAAAAATAGGCCGTGGACAAAGCCGCGCCCAAAAATAACCTCCCGAAGGCCGCGGCACCAAGTTCGTCCAGAGGAAAAAGGCTACAAAAACGGGTGGGCTATAGCTTTGGGGGGTGGGGCTGGCCAACATCGTCCGCCGGACTCGGAATGCCGCGAGACTTTGCGAGGGGCCTCCATGTTCCAAAAATAGGCTGTGGGCAATGCCGCTCCCAAAAAAACGAACCCGAAGGCCGGGGCGCCAAGTTCGTCCGGCGGAAAAAGGCCACAAAAACGGGTGGGCTATAGCCTTGGGGGGTGGTGCTGGCCAACTTCGTCCGCCGGACTCGGAATGCCGCGAGAGTTTGCGAGGGGCCTCCGTGTACCAAAAATAGGCCGCGGCCAAAGCCGCGCCGAAAAATAACCTACCGAAGGCCGCGGTGCCAAGTTCGTCCAGCGGAAAAAGGCCACAAAAACGGGCGGGCTATAGCCTTGGGGGGTGGGGCTGGCCAAATTCGTCCGCCGGACTCGGAATGCCGCGAGACTTTGCGAGGGGCCTCCGTGTGCCAAAAATAGGCCGCGGCCAAAGTCGCGCCCAAAAATAGCCGCCCGAAGGCAGCGGCGGCAAGTTCGTCCAGCGGAAAAAGGCCACAAAAACGGGTGGGCTATAGCCTTGGGTGGTGGGGCTGGCCAACTTCGTCCGCCTGACTCGGAATGCCGCGAGGCTTTGCGAGGGGCCTCCGTGTGCCAAAAATAGGCCGCGGGAAAAGCCGCCCCCAAAAATAACCGGTCGAAGGCCGCGGCGCCAACTTCGTCCAGCGGAAAAAGGCCACAAAAACGGGTGGGCTATAGCCTTGGGGGGTGGGGCTGGCCCACTTCGTCCGCCGGACTCGGAATGCCGCGAGACTTTGCGAGGGGCCTCCGTGTGCAAAAAATAGGCCGCGGACAAAGCCGCGCCCAAAAATAACCGACCGAAGGCCGCGGAACCAACTTCGTTCAGCGGAAAAAGGCCACAAAAAAGGGTTGGCTATAGCCTTGGGAGGTGGGGTTGGCCAACTTCGTCCGCTGGACTCGGAATGCCGTGAGTCTTTGCGAGGGCCCCGTGTGTGCCAAAAATAGGCATGGGCACAGCCACGCCAAAAATAACCCCGAAGGTCGTTGCGCCCGAATCCCCAGCGGAAAAATGGCCAAAAATCGGGTGGGCTATAGCCTTGGGGGAGTGGGCTGGCCAACTTTCGTCCGCCGGACTCGGAATGGGGCAAGACTTTGCGAGCGGCCTCCGCGTGCCAAAAATAGGCCGCGGGCACAGCCAAAAATAACCGCCCGAAGGCCGGGGCGCCAAGTTCGTCCAGCGGAAAAATGGCCAAAAAACGGGTGGGCTATAGCCTTTGGGGGAGGGGCTGCCCAACTTCGTCCGCCGGACTCGGAATGGGGCGAGACTTTGCGAGCAGCCTCCGCGTGCCAAAAATAGGCCGCGGTAACAGCCGTACACAAAAACAACCCCCGAAGGTCGTTGCGTCCAAACCCCCCAGCGGAAAAATGGCCAAAAAACGGGTGGGCTATAGCCTTGGGGGGAGGGGCTGCCCAACTTCGTCCGCCGGACTTGGAATGGGGCGAGACTTTGCGAGCGGCATCCGTGTGCTAAAAATAGGCCACGGATAAAGTCGCGACCAAAAATACCCGCCCGAAGGCCCGGGCGCCAAGTTCGTCCAGCGGAAAAAGGGCACAAAAACGGGTGGGCTATAGCTTTGGGGGGTGGGGCTGGCCAACTTCGTCCGCCGGACTCGGAATGGCGCGAGACTTTGTAAGGTGCCTCCGTGTGCCAAAAATAGGCCGCGGGCACAGCCACACCCAAAAATACTCGCCCGAAGGCCGGGGCGCCAAGTTCGTCCAGCGGAAAAAGGGCACAAAACGGGAGGGCTATAGCCTTGGGGGTGGGGCTGGCCAACTTCGTCCGCCGGATTCGAATGCCGCGAGAGTTTGCGAGGGATCTTCGTGGTGCCAAAAATAGGCCACGGGCACAGTCGCACCCAAAAATGAGTGCCCGAAGGTCCGGTCCCCAAGTTCGTCCGTTGCAAAAACGCCCAAAAAACGGGTGGGCTATAGCCTTGGGGGATGGGCAGGCCACGTAAGTCCGCCGGGCTCGGAATGGGGCCAGACTTTACGAGGCGCCTCCGTGTGCCAAAAATAGGCCGCGGGCACAGCCGCACCCAAATATAAGTGCCCGAAGGTCCGGTCCCCAAGTTCGTCCGTTGCAAAAATGCCCAAAAAACGGGTGGGCTATAGCCTTGGGGGGATGGGCTGGCCAAGTTTGTCCGCCGGACTCGGAATGGGGCCAGACTTTACGAGGGGCCTCCGTGTGCCAAAGATAGGCGGGACACAGCCGCACCCAAAAATAACCGGCCGAAGGTCCGGTCCCCAAGTTCGTCCGCCGTAAAAACGCCCAAAAAACGGGTGGGCTATAGCCTTGGGGGGAGGGGCTGGCCATGTTCGTCCGCCGGACTCGGAAGGGGGCCAGACTTTGCGAGGGGCCTTCATGTACCAAAAATAAGCCGCGGGCAGAGCCGCACCCAAAAATAAGTGCCCGAACGTCCGGTCCCCAAGTTCGTCCGCCGTAAAAACGCCCAAAAAACGGGTGGGCTATAGCCTTGGGGGGAGGGGCTGGCCAAGTTCGTCCGCCGGTCGCGGAATGGGGTGAGACTTTGCGAGGGGCCTCCGTGTGCCAAAAATAGGCCGCGGGGACACAGCCGTGCCAAAAAGAAAGCGTCCGAAGGTCTGGTCCCCAAGTTCGTCCGCCGCAAAAACTCCCAAAAAACGGGTGGGCTATAGCCTTGGGGGGAGGGGCTGGCCAAGTTCGTCCGCCAGACTCGGAATGGGGCCAGACTTTGCGAGGGGCCTTCGTGTGCCAAAATAGGCCACGGGCACAGCCGCGCCCAAAAATAAGCGCCCGAAGGTCCCGTCCCCAAGTTCGTCCGTTGCAAAAATGCCGAAAAAACAGGTGGGCTATAGGATTGGGGGGAGGGGCTGGCCAAGTTCGTCCACGGACTCGTAATGGGCCCAGACTTTGCGAGGGGCCTCCGTGCACCAAAAATAGGCTGCGGAACAGCCGCGCCTAAAAATAAGCGCCCAAAGGCCCGGTCCTCGAGTTCGTGCGCCGCAAAATGCCGAAAAAGGGTGGGCTGTAGGCTTGGGGAGGGTTGGCCAAGTTCGTCCCGCCGGACTCGGAATGGGGCCAGACTTTGCCAGGGGCCTCCGTGTGCCAAAAATGGGCCATGGGCACAGCCGCGACAAAAATAAGCGCCCGAAGGTCCGGTCCCCAAGTTCGTCCGCCGCAAAAATGCCCAAACCACGGGTGGGTTATAGCCTTGGGGGGAGGGGCTGGCCAAGATAGTCCGCCGGACTCTGGAATGGGGCCAGACTTTGTGAGGGCCTCGCGTACCAAAAATAGGCTGCGGGCACAGCCGGACCCAAAAATAAGCGCCCGAAGGTCCGGTCCCCAAGTTCGTCCACCGCAAAAATGCCCAAAAAACGGGTGGGCTATAGCCTTGGGGGGAGGGGCTGGCCAAGTTTGTCCGCCGGACTCGGAATGGGGCCAGACTTTGCGAGGGGTCTCCGTGTGTAATAATTAGGCCGCGGAGACACAGCCGCGCCCAAAAATAAGCGCCCGAAGGTCCGGTCCCCAAGATCGTACGCCGCTAAAATGCCCAAAAAATGGGTGGGCTAAAGCCTTGGGGGGAGGGGCTGGCCAAGTTCGTCCGCCAGACTCGGAATGGGCCCAGACTTTGCGAGGGGCCTCCGTGTCCCAAAAATGGGCAATGGGCACGGCCGCGCCCAAAAATAAGCACCCGAAGGTCCGGTCCCCAAGTTCGTTCGCCGCAACCTTTTCGTATAATCGGGTGGGCTATAGCCTTGGGGGGATGGGCTGGCCAAGTTCGTCCGCCGGACTCGGAATGGGCCCAGACATTGCGAGGGGCCTCCGTGTGCCAAAAATGGGCCATGGGCACAGCCGCGCCCAAAAATAAGCCCCCGAAGGTCCGGTCCCCAAGTTCGTCCGCAGCAAAAATGCCCAAAAAACGGGTGGGTTATAGCCTTGCGAGGGGCCTCCGTGCGCCAAAAATAAGCCGCGGGCACAGCCGCGCCAAAAAATAAGTGTCCGAAGGTCCGGTCCCCAATTTCGTCCGCCGCAAAAATGCCCAAAATTGGGTGGGCTATACCCTTGGGGGGAGGGGCTGGCGAAGTTCGTCCGCCGGACTCGGAATGGGGCAAGACTTTGCGAGGGGCCTCTGTATGCCAAAAATAGCCTGCAGGCACAGCCGTGCCCAAAAATAAGCTCCCGAAGGTCCGGTCCTCAAGTTCGTCCGCGGCAAAAATGCCGAAAAAACGGGTGGGCTATAGCCTTGGGGGGAGGGGCTGGCCAAGTTCGTCCGCCGGACTCGGAATGGGCCCAGATTTTGCGAGGGTTCTCCGTGTGCCAAAAATAGGCCGTGGGAACAGCCGCGCCAAATAATAAGCACCTGAAGGCCAGGTCCTCAAGTTTGTGCGCCGCAAAAATGCCGAAAAAAAGGGTGGGCTATAGGCTTGGGGGGAGGGTCTGGCCAAGTTCGTCCTCCGGACTCGGAATGGGGCCAGACTTTGCGAGGGGCCTCCGTGTGCCAATAATGGGCCATGGACATAGCCACACCCAAAAATAAGCGCCCGAAGGTCCGGTCCCCAAGTTCGTCCGCCGCAAAAATGCCCAAAAAACGGGTGGGTTACAGCCTTGGGGGGAGGGGCTGGCCAAGTTCGTCCGCCGGACTCGGAATGGGGCCAGACTTTGAGAGGGGCCTCCGTGTGCCAAAAATAAGCCACGGGCACAGCCGAACCAAAAAATAAGTGCCCGAAGGTCCGGTCCCCAAGTTCGTTTGCCGCAAAAATGACGAAAAAACGGGTGGGCTATAGCCTTGGGGGGAGGGGCCGGCCAAGTTCGTCCGCCGGACTCGGAAGGGGGCCAGACTTTGCGAGGGCCCTCGGTGTACCAAAAATAAGCCGCGGGCACAGCCGCGCCCAAAAATAAACGCCCAAAGGTCCGGTCCCCAAGTTCGTCCACCGCAAAAAACGGGCGGGCTATAGCCTTGGGGGGAGGGGCTGGCCAAGTTCGTCCGCCGAACTCGGAATGGGGCCAGACTTTGCGAGGGGCCTCCGTGCGCCAAAAATAGACCACGGACACAGCCGCGTCCAAAGTAAACGTCCGAAGGTCCGGTCCCCAAGTTCGTTCACCGCAAAAATGACGAAAAAACGGGTGGGCTATAGCCTTTGGGGGAGGGGCTGGCCAAGTTCGTCCGCCGGACTCGGATTGGGCCCAGATTTTGCGAGGGTCCTCCGTGCGACAAAAATAGGCCGCGGGAACAGCCGTGCCCAAAAATAAGAGCCCGAAGGCCCGGTCCCCAAATTCGTCCCCCGCAAAAAACGGGCGGGCTATAGCCTTGGGGGGAAGGGCTGGCCAAGTTCGTCCGCCGAACTCGGAATGGGGCCAGACTTTGCGAGGGGTCTCCGTGTGCCAAAAATAGGCCACGGGCAAGCCGCCTCCAAAAATAAGCGCCCGAAGTTCCGGTCCCCAAGTTCGCCCGCCGCAAAAACGCCCAAAAAAACGGGTGGGCCATAGCCTTGGGGGGAGGGGCTGGCCAAGTTCGTCCGCCGGACTTGGAATGGGGCCAGACTTTACGAGGGGCCTCCGTGTACAAAAAATAGGCCGCGGGCACAGCCGCGCCCAAAAATAAGCGCCCGAAGTTCCGGTCCCCAAGTTCGCCCGCCGCAAAAACGCCCAAAAAAACGGGTGGGCCATAGCCTTGGGGGGAGGGGCTGGCCAAGTTCGTCCGCCGGACTTGGAATGGGGCCAGACTTTGCGAGGGGCCTCCGTGTACAAAAAATAGGCCGCGGGCACAGCCGCGCCCAAAAATAATCGCCCGAAGGTCCGGTCCCCAAGTTCGTCCGCCGCAAAAATGCCCAAAAAACGGGTGGGCTATAGCCTTGGGGGAAGGGGCTGGCCAAGTTCGTCCGCCGGACTCGGAATTGGGTCACACTTTGCGAGGGGCCTCCGTGTCATAAAAATAGGCCACGGGCACAGCCGAGCCCAAAAATAAGCGCCCGAAGGTCCGGTCCCCAAGTTCGTCCGCCCCCAAATTTCCCAAAAAACGGGTGGGCTATAGCCTTGGGGGGAGGGGCTGGCCAAGTTCGTCCGCCGGACTCGGAATGGGGCCAGACTTTGCGAGGGGCCTTCGTGTGCCAAAAATATGCCGTGGGCACAGCCGCGCCCGGAAATAAGAGCCCGAAGGTCCGGTCCCCAAGTTCGTCCGCCCCCAAATTTCCCAAAAAACGGGTGGGCTATAGCCTTGTGGGGAGGGGCTGGCCAAGTTCGTCCGCCGGACTCGGAATGGGACGAGCCTTTGCGAGCGGCCTCCGTGTGCCAAAGATAGGCCGCGGGCACAGCCGCACCCAAAACTAGCCGCCCGAAGGCCGGGGCGCCAAGTTCATCCAGCGGAAAAAGGCCACAAAAACGGGTGGGCTATAGCCTTCGGGGATGGGGCTGGCCAAGTTCCTCCGCCGGACTCGGAATGGGATGAGCCTTTGCGAGCGGCCTCCGTGTGCCAAAGATAGGCCGCGGGCACAGCCGCACCCAAAACTAGCCGCCCGAAGGCCGGGGCGCCAAGTTCATCCAGCGGAAAAAGGCCACAAAAACGGGTGGGCTATAGCCTTCGGGGATGGGGCTGGCCAAGTTCCTCCGCCGGACTCGGAATGGGACGAGACTTTACGAGCGGCCTCCATGTGCCAAAAATAGGCTGCGGGTACAGCCGCGCCCAAAACTAGCTGCCCGAAGGCCGGGGCGCCAAGTTCATCCAGCGGAAAAAGGCCACAAAAACGGGTGGGCTATAGCCTTGGGGGGTGGGGCTGGCCAAGTTCGTCCGCCGGACTCGGAATGGGACGAGCCTTTGCGAGCGGCCTCCGTGTGCCAAAGATAGGTCATGGCACAGCCGCACCCAAAACTAGCCGCCCGAAGGCCGGGGCGCCAAGTTCATCCAGCGGAAAAAGGCCACAAAAACGGGTGGGCTATAGCCTTCGGGGATGGGGCTGGCCAAGTTCCTCCGCCGGACTCGGAATGGGACGAGACTTTACGAGCGGCCTCCATGTGCCAAAAATAGGCTGCGGGTACAGCCGCGCCCAAAACTAGCTGCCCGAAGGCCGGGGCGCCAAGTTCGTCCAGCGTAAAACGGCCACAAAAATGGGTGGGCTATAGCCTTGTGGGGTGGGGCTAGCCAAGTTCGTCTGCCGGACTCGGAATGGGGCGAGACTTTGCGAGCGGACTTTGTGTCTCAAAAATAGGCCGTGGGCGCAGCCGCGCCCAAAAATAACTGCCCGAAGGCCGGTGCGCCAAGTTCGTCCAGCGTAAAACGGCCAAAAAAATGGGTGGGCTATAGCCTTGTGGGGTGGGGCTGGCCAAGTTCGTCTGCCGGACTCGGAATGGGGTGAGACTTTGCGAGCGGCCTCCGTGTACCAAAAATTGGGCGCGGAAACGGCCGCTCCCATAAATAACCGCCCGAAGGCCGGGGCGCCAAGGTCATCCAGCGGAAAAAGGCCACACAAATGGGTGGGCTATAGCCTTGGGGGGTGGGGCTGGCCAAGTTCGTCCGCCGGACTCGGAATGGGGCAAGACTTTGCGAGCGGCCTCCGTGTGCTAAAAATAGGCCACGGCACAGCCATGCCCAAAAATAACCGCCCGAAGGCCGGGGCGCCAAATTCGTCCAGTGGAAAAAGGCCACAAAAACGGGTGGGCTATAGCCTTGGGGGGTGGGGCTGGCCAAGTTCGTCCGCCGGACTCGGAATGGGACGAGACTTTGCGATCAGCCTCCGTGTGCTAAAAATAGGCCGAGGGCACAGCCGCGCCCAAAAATAACTGCCCGAAGGCTGGGACGCCAAGTTCGCCCAGCGGAAAAAGGCCACAAAAACGGGTGGGCTATAGCCTTCGGGGGTGGGGCTGGCCAAGTTCGTCCGCCGGACTCGGAATGGGACGAGACTTTGCGAGTGGCCTCCGTGTGTCAAAAATAGGCCGTGGGCACAGCCGCGCCAAAAAAGAACCGACCGAAGGCCGGGGCGCCAAGTTCGTCCAGCGTAAAACGGCCACAAAAATGGGTGGGCTATAGCCTTGTGGGGTGGGGCTAGCCAAGTTCGTCTGCCGGACTCGGAATGGGGCGAGACTTTGCGAGCGGACTTTGTGTCTCAAAAATAGGCCGTGGGCGCAGCCGCGCCCAAAAATAACTGCCCGAAGGCCGGTGCGCCAAGGTCGTCCAGCGTAAAACGGCCACAAAAATGGGTGGGCTATAGCCTTGTGGGGTGGGGCTGGCCAAGTTCGTCTGCCGGACTCGGAATGGGGCGAGACTTTGCGAGTGGCCTCCGTGTACCAAAAATTGGCCGCGGGCACAGCCGCGCCCATAAATAACCGCCCGAAGGCCGGGGCGCCAAGGTCGTCCAGCGGAAAAAGGCCACACAAACGGGTGGGCTATAGCCTTGGGGGGTGGGGCTGGCCAAGTTCGTCCGCCGGACTCGGAATGGGGCGAGACTTTGCGAGCGGCCTCCGTGTGCCAAAAATAGGCCACGGGTACAGCCGTGCCCAAAAATAACCACGAAGGCCGGGGCGCCAAATTCGTCCAGTGGAAAAAGGCCACAAAAATGGGTGGGCTATAGCCTTGGGCGGTGGGGCTGGCCAAGTTCGTCCGCCGGACTCGGAATGGGGGGAGACTTTGCGATCGGCCTCCGTGTGCTAAAAATATGCCGACGGAACAGCCGTACCCAAAAATAACTGCCCGAAGGCCGGGACGCCAAGTTCGTCCAGCGAACAAAGGCCACAAAAACGGCTGGGCTATAGCATTGGGAGGTGGGGTTGGCCAAGTTCGTCCGCTAGACTCGGAATGGGGCGAGATTTTGCGAGTGGCCCCCGTGTACCAAAAATAGGCCACGGGCACAGCCGCTCCCAAAAATAGCCGCCCGAAGGCCGGGGCGCCAAATTCGTCTAGTGGAAAAAGTCCACAAAAACGGGTCGGCTATAGCCTTGGAGGGTGGGGCTGGCCAAGTTCGTCCGCCGGACTCGGAATGGGACGAGACTTTGCGATCGGCCTCCGTGTGCTAAAAATAGGCCGAAGGCACAGCCACGCCCAAAAATAACTGCCCGAAGGCCGGGACGCCAAGTTCGCCCAGCGGAAAAAGCCCACAAAAATTGGTGGGCTATAGCCTTCGGGGGTGGGGCTGGCCAAGTTCGTCCGCCAGACTCGGAATGGGATGAGACTTTGCAAGTGGCCTCCGTGTGTCAAAAATAGGCCGTGGGCACAGCCGCGCCAAAAAAGAACCGACCGAAGGCCGGGGCGCCAAGTTTGTCCAGCGTAAAACGGCCACAAAAATGGGTGGGCTATAGCCTTGTGGGGTGGGGCTGGCCAAGTTCGTCTGCCGGACTCGGAATGGGGCCAGACTTTGCGAGCGGCCTCCGTGTCTCAAAAATAGGCCGTGGGCGCAGCCGTGCCCAAAAATAATTGCCCGAAGGCCGGTGCGCCAAGGTCGTCCAGCGTAAAACGGCCACAAAAATGGATGGGCTATAGCCTTGTGGGGTGGGGCTGGCCAAGTTCGTCTGCCGACTCGGAATGGTGCGAGACTTTGCGAGCGGCCTCCGTGTACCAAAAATTGGCCGTGGGCACAGCCGCGCCCATAAATAACCGCCCGAAGGCCGGGGCGCCAAGGTCGTCCAGCGGAAAAAGGCCACACAAACGGGTGGGCTATAGCTTTGGGGTGTGGGGTTGGCCAAGTTCGTCCGCCGGACTCGGAATGGGGCGAGATTTTGCGAGCGGCCTCCGTTTGCCAAAAATAGGCCACGGGCTCAGCCGCGCCCAAAAATAGCCGCCCGAAGGCCGGGGCGCCAAATTTGTCCAATGGAAAAAGGCCACAAAAACGGGTGGGCTATAGCCTTGGGGGGTGGGGCTGGCCAAGTTCGTCCGCCGGACTCGGAATGGGACGAGACTTTGCGATCGGCCTACGTGTGCTAAAAATAGGCCGAAGGCACAGCGGCGCCCAAAAATAATTGCCCGAAGGCCGGGACGCCAAGTTCGCCCAGCGGAAAAAGCCCACAAAAATGGGTGGGCTATAGCCTTCGGGGGTGGGGCTGGCCAAGTTCGTCCGCCAGACTCGGAATGGGACGAGACTTTGCAAGTGGCCTCCGTGTGTCAAAAATAGGCCGTGGGCACAGCCGCGCCAAAAAAGAACCGACCGAAGGCCGGGGCGCCAAGTTTGTCCAGCGTAAAACGGCCACAAAAATGGGTGGGCTATAGCCTTGTGGGGTGGGGCTGGCCAAGTTCGTCTGCCGGACTCGGAATGGGGCCAGACTTTGCGAGCGGCCTCCGTGTCTCAAAAATAGGCCGTGGGCGCAGCCGCGCCCAAAAATAATTGCCCGAAGGCCGGTGCGCCAAGGTCGTCCAGCGTAAAACGGCCACAAAAATGGATGGGCTATAGCCTTGTGGGGTGGGGCTGGCCAAGTTCGTCTGCCGACTCGGAATGGTGCGAGACTTTGCGAGCGGCCTCCGTGTACCAAAAATTGGCCGTGGGCACAGCCGCGCCCATAAATAACCGCCCGAAGGCCGGGGCGCCAAGGTCGTCCAGCGGAAAAAGGCCACACAAACGGGTGGGCTATATACTTGGGGTGTGGGGTTGGCCAAGTTCGTCCGCCCGGACTCGGAATTGGGCTAGACATTGCGAGCGGCCTCCGTTTGCCAAAAATAGGCCACGGGCTCAGCCGCGCCCAAAAATAGCCGCCCGAAGGCCGGGGCGCCAAATTTGTCCAATGGAAAAAGGCCACAAAAACGGGTGGGCTATAGCCTTGGGGGGTGGGGCTTGCCAAGTTCGTCCGCCGGACTCGGAATGGGACGAGACTTTGCGATCGGCCTACGTGTGCTAAAAATAGGCCGAAGGCACAGCGGCGCCCAAAAATAATTGCCCGAAGGCCGGGACGCCAAGTTCGCCCAGCGGAAAAAGCCCACAAAAATGGGTGGGCTATAGCCTTCGGGGGTGGGGCAGGCCAAGTTCGTCCGCCAGACTCGGAATGGGACGAGATTTTGCGAGTGGCCTCCGTGTGTCAAAAATAGGCCGTGGGCACAGCCGCGCCAAAAAAGAACCGACCGAAGGCCGGGTCGCCATGTTCGTCCAGCGTAAAACGGCCACAAAAATGGGTGGGCTATAGCCTTGTGGGGTGGGGCTGGCCACGTTCGTCTGCCGGACTCGGAATGGGGCGAGACTTTACGAGCGGCCTCCGTGTCCCAAAAATAGGCCGCGGGCACAGCCGCGCCCATAAATAACCGCCCGAAGGCCGGGGCGCCAACATCGTCCAGCGGAAAAAGGCCCCACAAACGGGTGGGCTATAGCCTTGGGGGGTGGGGCTGGCCAAGTTCGTCCGCCGGACTCGGAATGGGACGAGACTTTGTAAGCGGCCTCCGTGTGCCAAAAATAGGCCGCGGGCACCGCCGCGCCCAAAACTAGCCGCCCGAAGGCCGGGGCGCCATGTTCGTCCAGCGGAAAAAGGCCACAAAAACGGGTGGGCTATAGCAATGGGGGTTGGGGCTGGCCAAGTTCGTCCGCCGGATATGGAATGAGACCAGACTTTGTGAGCGGCATCCGTGTGCCGAAATTAGGCCGTGGGCACAGCCGCGCCAAAAAATAACCACCCGAAGGCCGGGGCGCCAAGTTCGTCCAGCGGAAAAAGGCCACAAAAACAGGTGGGCTATAGCCTTGGGGAGTGGGCTGGCCAAGGTCGTCCGCCGGACCCGGACTCGGAATGGGACGAGACATTGCGAGCGGCCTCAATGTGCCAAAAATAGGCTACGGGATCAACCGCGCCCGAAAATAACCGCTCGAAGGCCGGGGCGCCAAGTTCGTCCAGCGTAAAACGGCCACAAAAATGGGTGGGCTATAGCCTTGTGGGGTGGGGCTGGCCACGTTCGTCTGCCGGACTCGGAATGGGACGAGACTTTACGAGCGGCCTCCGTGTCCCAAAAATAGGCCGCGGGCACAGCCGCGCCCATAAATAACCGCCCGAAGGCCGGGGCGCCAACGTGGTCCAGCGGAAAAAGGCCCCACAAACGGGTGGGCTATAGCCTTGGGGGGTGGGGCTGGCCAAGTTCGTCCGCCGGACTCGGAATGGGACGAGACTTTGCGAGTGGCCTCCGTGTGCCAAAAATAGGCCGCGGGCACCGCCGCGCCCAAAACTAGCCGCCCGAAGGCCGGGGCGCCAAGTTCGTCCAGCGGAAAAAGGCCACAAAAACGGGTGGGCTATAGCAATGGGGGTTGGGGCTGGCCAAGTTCGTCCGCCGGATATCGAATGAGACCAGACTTTGTGAGCGGCATCCGTGTGCCAAAATTAGGCCGTGGGCACAGCCGCGCCCAAAAATAACCACCCGAAGGCCGGGGCGCCAAGTTCGTCCAGCGGAAAAAGGCCACAAAAACAGGTGGGCTATAGCCTTGGGGAGTGGGCTGGCCAAGTTCGTCCGCCGGACCCGGACTCGGAATGGGACGAGACATTGCGAGCGGCCTCAATGTGCCAAAAATAGGCTACGGGATCAGCCGCGCCCGAAAATAACCGCTCGAAGGCCGGGGCGCCAAGTTCGTCCAGCGTAAAACGGCCACAAAAATGGGTGGGCTATAGCCTTGTGGGGTGGGGCTGGCCACGTTCGTCTGCCGGACTCGGAATGGGGCGAGACTTTACGAGCGGCCTCCGTGTCCCAAAAATATGCCGCGGGCACAGCCGCGCCCATAAATAACCGCCCAAAGGCCGGGGCGCCAACGTCGTCCAGCGGAAAAAGGCCCCACAAACGGGTGGGCTATAGCCTTGGGGGGTGGGGCTGGCCAAGTTCGTCCGCCGGACTCGGAATGGGATGAGACTTTGCGAGTGGCCTCGATGTGCAAAACATAGGCCGCAGGTACAGCCACGCCCAAAAATAACCGCCCGATGGCAGGTTCGCCAAGTTTGTCCAGCGCAAAAAGGCCACAAAAAAGGGTGGGCTATAGCCTTGGGGGGTGGGGCTCGCCAAGTTTGTGCGCCGGCCTAGGAATGGGACGAGACTTTACGAGCGGCCTCCGTGTGCCAAAAATAGGCCGTGGGCACAGCCGCTCCCAAAAATAACCACCCGAAGGCCGGGGCACCTAGTTCGTCCAGCGGAAAAAGGCCACAAAAACAGGTGGGCTTTAGCCTTGGGGAGTGGGCTGGCCAAGTTCGTCCGCCGGACTTGGAATGGGGCGAGACTTTACAAGTGGCCTCGATGTGCAAAACATAGGCCGCAGGTACAGCCACGCCCAAAAATAACCGCCCGATGGCAGGATCGCCAAGTTCGTCCAGCGCAAAAAGGCCACAAAAAAGGGTGGGCTATAGCCTTGGGGGGTGGGGCTCGCCAAGTTTGTGCGCCGGCCTAGGAATGGGACGAGACTTTACGAGCGGCCTCCGTGTGCCAAAAATAGGCCGTGGGCACAGCCGCTCACAAAAATAACCACCCGAAGGCCGGGGCACCAAGTTCGTCTAGCGGAAAAAGGCCACAAAAACAGGTGGGCTATAGCCTTGGGGAGTGGGCTGGCCAAGTTCGTCCGCCGGACCCGGACTCGGAATGGGACGAGACATTGCGAGCAGCCTCAATGTGCCAAAAATGGGCTACGGGATCAGCCGCGCCCGAAAATAATTGCCTGAAGGCTGGGGCGCCAGGTTCGTCCAGCGTAAAACGGCCATAAAAATGGGTGGGCTATAGCCTTGTGGGGTGGGGATGGCCACGTTCGTCTGCCGGACTCGGAATGGGGCGAGACTTTGCGAGCGGCCTCCGTGTACCAAAAATAGGCCGCGGACACAGCCGCCCAAAAAAATAACCACCCAAAGGCCGGGGCGCCAAGTTTGTCCAGCGGAAAAAGGCCACAAAAACGGGTGGGCTATGGCCTTGGGGGGTGGGGCTGGCCAAGTTTGTCCGCTGGACTCGGAATGGGGCGAGACTTTGCGAGCGGACTCCGCGTGCCAAAAATAGGACGTGGGCACAGCCGCGCCCAAAAATAAACAAACGAAGGCCGGGTTGTTCGTCCAGTGGAAAAAGGCCACAAAAACGGGTGGGCTATAGCCTTGGGGGGTGGGGCTGGCCAAGTTCCTCCGCCGGACTCGGAATGGGACGAGACTTTGTAAGCGGCCTCCGTGTGCCAAAAATAGGCCGCGGGCACCGCCGCTCCCAAAACTAGCCGCCCGAAGGCCGGGGCGCCAAGTTCGTCCAGCGGAAAAAGGCCACAAAAACGGGTGGGCTATAGCAATGGGGTTGGGGCTGGCCAAGTTCGTCCGCCGGATATGGAATGAGACCAGACTTTGTGAGCGGCATCCGTGTGCCAAAATTAGGCCGTGGGCACAGCCGCGCCCAAAAATAACCACCCGAAGGCCGGGGCGCCAAGTTCGTCCAGCGGAAAAAGGCCACAAAAATGGGTGGGCTATAGCCTTGGGGGGTGGGCTGGCCAAGTTCGTCCGCCGGACCCGGACTCGGAATGGGACGAGACATTGCGAGCGGCCTCAATGTGCCAAAAATAGGCTACGGGATCAGCCGCGCCCGAAAATAACCGCTCGAAGGACGGGGCGCCAAGTTCGTCCAGCGTAAAACGGCCACAAAAATGGGTGGGCTATAGCCTTGTGGGGTGGGGCTGGCCACGTTCGTCTGCCGGACTCGGAATGGGGTGAGACTTTGTGAGCGGCCTCCGTGTCCCAAAAATAGGCCGCGGGCACAGCCGCGCCCATAAATAACCGCCCGAAAGCCGGGGCGCCAACGTCGTCCAGCGGAAAAAGGCCCCACAAACGGGTGGGCTATAGCCTTGGGGGGTGGGGCTGGCCAAGTTCGTCCGCCGGACTCGGAATGGGACGAGACTTTGCGAGCGGCCTCTGTGTGCCAAAAATAGGCCGCGGGCACAGCCGTGCCCAAAATTAACAGCCCGAAGGCCGGGGCGCCAGGTTCGTCCAGCGGAAAAAGGCCACAAAAACGGGTGGGCTATAGCCTTGGGGGGTGGGGCTGGCCTAGTTCGTCCGCCGGACTTGGAATGGGGCGAGACTTTACGAGTGCCTTCATGTGCAAAACATAGGCCGCAGGCACAGCCACGCCCAAAAATAACCGCCCGAAGGCAGGGTCGCCGAGTTCGTCCAGCGCAAAAAGGCCACAAAAACGGGTGGGCTATAGCCTTGGGGGGTGGGGCTGGCCATGTTCGTCCGTCGGACTCGGAATGGGGTCAGACTTTGCGAGCTGCCTCCGTGTACCAAAAATAGGCCACGGGCACAGTTGCGCCCAAAAAGAACCTCCCGAAGGCCTGGGCGCCAAGTTCTTCCAACGGAAAAAGGCCACAAAAACGGGTGGGCCATAGCCTTGGGGGGTGGGGCTGGCCTAGTTCGTCCGCCGAACTTGGAATGGGGCGAGACTTTACGAGTGGCCTCGATGTGCAAAACATAGTCCGCAGGTACAGCCACGCCCAAAAATAACCGCCCGATGGCAGGTTCGCCAAGTTCGTCCAGCGCAAAAAGGCCACAAAAAAGGGTGGGCTATAGCCTTGGGGGGTGGGGCTCGCCAAGTTTGTGCGCCCGCCTAGGAATGGGTCGAGACTTTACGAGCGGCCTCCGTGTGCCAAAAATAGGCCGTGGGCACAGCCGCTCCCAAAAATAACCACCCGAAGGCCGGGGCACCAAGTTCGTCCAGCGGAAAAAGGCCACAAAAACGGGTGGGCTATAGCCTTGGGGGGTGGGGCAGGCCAAGTTAGTCCGTCGGACTCGGAATGGGGCGAGACTTTGCGAGTGGCCTCCATGTGACAAAAATAGGCCGCGGGCATAATCCCACCCAAAAAGAACCACCCGGAGGCCGGGGCACCAAGTTCGTCCAGCGGAAAAAGACCACAAAAACGGGTGGGCTATAGCCTTGGGGGGTGGGGCTGGCCAAGTTCGTCCGTCGGACTCGGAATGGGGTCAGACTTTGCGAGCTGCGTCCGTGTACCAAAAATAGGCCGCAGGCACAGTCGCGTCCAAAAAGAACCGCCCGAAGGCCTGGGCGCCAAGTTCGTCCACCGGAAAAAGGCCACAAAAACGGGTGGGCTATAGCCTTGGGGGGTGGGGCTGGCCTAGTTCGTCCGCCGAACTTGGAATGGGGCGTGACTTTACGAGTGGCCTCGATGTGCAAAACATAGGCCGCAGGTACAGCCACGCCCAAAAAAAACCACCCGATGGCAGGTTCGCCAAGTTCGTCCAGCGCAAAAAGGCCACAAAAAGGGTGGGCTATAGCCTTGGGGGTGGGGCTCGCCAAGTTTGTCCGCCGGCCTAGGAATGGAACGAGACTTTGCGAGCGGCCTCTGTGTGCCAAAAATAGGCCGTGGGCACAGCCGCTCCCAAAAATAACCACCCTAAGGCAGGGGCGCCAAGTTCGTCCCAGCGGAGAAAGGCCAAAAACGGGTGGGCTATAGCCTTGGGGGTGGGGCAGGCTAAGTTAGTCCCGCCGGACTCGGAATGGGGCGAGACTTTGCGAGTGGCCTCCATGTACCAAAAATAGCGCATGGGCACAGCCGCGCCCAAAAAAAACCGCCCGAAGGCTGCGGCGCCAAGTTCGTCTAGCGGAGAATGGCCACAAAAACGGGTGGGCAATAGCCTTGGGGGATGGGGCTGGCCAAGTTTGTCCGCCGGACTAGGAATGGGACGAGACATTGCGAGCAGTCACCGTGTGCCAAAAATAGGCCGCGGGCACAGCCGCTCCCAAAAATAACCACCCGGAGGCCAGGGCACCAAGTTCGTCCAGCGGAAAAAGGCCACAAAAACGGGTGGGCTATAGCCTTGGGGGGTGGGGCTTGCCATGTTCGTCCGTCAGACTCAGAATGGGGCGACCCTTAGCGAGGCACCTCCGCGTACCATAAATAGGCCACGGGCACAGCCGCGCCCAAAAATAACCACTCGAAGGCCGGGGCGCCAAGTTCGACCAGCGGAAAAAGGCCACAAAAACGGGTGGGCTATAGCCTTGGGGGGTGGGGCTGGCCAAGTTCGTCCGCCGGACTCGGAATGGGGCGAGACTTTGCGAACGGCCTCCGTGTGCTAAAAATAGGCCGCAGGCACAGCCGCGCCCAAAAATAACCGCACGATGGCCGGGGCGCCAAGTTCGACCAGCGGAAAAAGGCCACAAACACGGGTGGGCTATAGCCTTGGGGGGTGGGGCTGGCCTAGTTCGTCCGCCGGACTTGGAATGGGACGAAACATTGCGAGCGGCCACCGTGTGCCAAAAGTAGGTCGCGGGCACAGCCACACCCAAAAATAACCGCCCGAAGGCCGCGGAACCAAGTTCGTCCAGCAGAAAAAGGCCATAAAAACGGGCGGGTTATACCCTTCGGGGGTGGGGCAGGCCAAGTTCGTCAGCCGAACTTGGAATGGGAAGAGACATTGCGAGCGACCTCCGTGGCCCAAAAATATGCGGCGGTCACAGCCGCGCCGAAAAATGACTATCCGAAGGCCGTGGCTCCTAGTTCGTCCAGCGGAAATAGGCCACAAAAACCGGTGGGCTATAGCCTTGGGGGGTGGGGCTGGCCAAGTTCGTCCGCCGGACTCGGAATGGGATGAGACTTTCAGAGCGGCGTCCGTGTGCCAAAAATAGGCCGTGGACGTAGCCACGCCTAAAAATAACAGCCCGAAAGCCGGCGCGCCAAGTTCGTCCAGCGGAAAAAGGCCACAAAAACGGGTGGGCTATAGCCTTGGGGGGTGGGGCTGGCCAAGTTCGTCCGCCGGGCTCGGAATGGGACGAGACTTTGCCAGGAGCCGCCATGTGCCAAAAATATGCCGCGGTCACAGCCGCGCCAAAAAATGACTGTCGGAAGGCCATGGCGCCAAGTTCGTCCAGCGGAAAAAGGCCACAAAAACGGGTGGGCTATAGCCTTGGGGGGTGGGGCTGGCGAAGTTCGTACGTCAGACTCGGAATGGGGTGAGACTTTGCGAGCTGCTTCCGTGTGCTAAAAATAGGCCGCGGGTACAGCCGCGCACAAAAATAACCGCCCGAAGGCAGGGTCGCCAAGTTCGTCCAGCGCAAAAAGGCCACAAAAACGGGTGGGCTATAGCGTTGGGGGGTGGGGCTGCCCAAGTTTGTCCGCCGGCCTAGGAATGGGACGAGACATTGCGAGCGGCCTCCGTGTGCCAAAAATAGGCCGCGGGTACAGCCGCACCCAAAAATAACCGCCCGAAGGCCGGGGCGCCAACTTCGTCCAACGGAAAAAGGCCACAAAAACGGGTGGGCTATAGCCTTGGGGGGTGGGGCTGGCCAAGTTCGTCCGCCGGACTTGGAATGGGACGAGACATTGCGAGCGGCCACCGTGTGCCAAAAATAGGCCGCGGGCACAGCAGCGCCCAAAAATAACCGCCCGAAGGCCGGGGCGCCAACTTCGTCCAGCGGAAAAAGGCCACAAAAACAGTTGGGCTATAGCCTTGGGGGGTTGGGCTGGCCTAGTTCGTCCGCCGGACTAAGAATGGGGTGAGAATTTGCGAGCGACCTCCGTGTGCCAAAAATAGGCCGTGGGAATAGCTGCGCCAAAAATAACCGCCCGAAGTCCGGGACGCCAAGTTCGTCCTGCGGAAAAAGGCCACAAAAATGGGTGGGCTATAGCCTTGGGGGGCGGGGCTGGCCTAGTCCGTCCGCCGGACAAAGAATGGGGCGAGACTTTGTGAGCAGCCTCTGTGTGCCAAAAATAGGCCGCGGGCAAAGCCGCGCCCAAAAATAACCGCCCGAAGGTCGGGACGTCAAGTTTGTCCTGCGGAAAAAGGCCACAAAAACGGGTGGGCTGTAGCCTTGGCGGGTGGGGCTGGCCAAGTTGGACCGCCCGACTCGGACTGGGGTGAGACTTTGCGTGTGGCCTCCGTGTGCAAAAAATAGCCTGCCGACACAGCCGCGCCCAAAAATAACCGCCCGAAGGCCGGGGTGCCAAGTTCGTGCAGCGGAAAAAGGCCACAAAAACGGGTGGGCTATAGCCTTGGGGGGTGGGGCTGGCCAAGTTCGTCCGCCGGACTCGGAATGGGGCGAGACTTTGCGAGCGGCCTCCGTGTACCAAATATAGGCCGCGGGCACAGCTTTACCCAAAAATAACCACCCGAAGGCCGGGGCGCCAAGTTCATCCAGCGGAAAAAGGGCACAAAAACGGGTGGGCTATAGCCTTGGGGGGTGGGGCTGGCCAAGTTGGACCGCCCGACTCAAACTGGGGTGAGACTTTGCGTGTGGCCTCCGTGTGCAAAAAATAGCCTGCCGACACAGCCGCGCCCAAAAATAACCGCCCGAAGGCCGGGGTGCCAAGTTCGTGCAGCGGAAAAAGGCCACAAAAACGGGTGGGCTATAGCCTTGGGGGGTGGGGCTGGCCAAGTTCGTCCGCCGGACTCGGAATGAGGCAAGACTTTGCGATTGGCCTCCGTGTGCAAAAAATAGGCCGCGGGCACAGCCGCGCCCAAAAATAACCGTCCGAAGGCCGGGGCGCCAAGTTCGTCCAGCGTAAAAAGGCCACAAAAAGGGGTGGGCTATAGCCTTGGGGGGTGAGGCTGGCCAAGTTCGTCCGCCGGACTCGGAAATGGGCGAGACTTTACGAGCGGCCTCCATGTGCCACAAATAGGCCGCGGGCACGGCCGCGCCCAAAAATAACCACCCGAAGGCCGGGGTACCCAGTTCGTCCAGCGGAAAAAGGCCACAAAAACGGGTGGCCTTTTGCCTAGGGGGTGGGCCTGGCCAAGTTCGTCCGCCGGACTCGGAATGGGGCGTGACTTTATGAGCGGCTTCCATGTTCCAAAAATAGGCCACGGGTACAGCCGCGCCCAAAAATAACAGCCCGAAGGCCGGGGCGCCAAGTTCGTCCAGCGGAACAAGGCCACAAAAACGGGTGGGCTATAGCCTTGGGGTGTGGGGCTGGCCAAGTTCGTCCGCCGGACTGGGAATGGGGCGAGACTTTACGAGCGGCCTCCGTGTGCCAAAAATAGGCCGTGGGCACAGCCGGACCCAAAAATAACCGCCCGAAGGCCGGGGCGCCAAGTTCGTCCAAAACGCCACAAAACCGGGTGGGCTATAGCCTTGGGGGGTGGGGCTGGCCAAGTTCGTCCGCCGGACTCGGAATGGGGCGAGACTTTGCGAGGGGCCTCCGTGTGCCAAAAATAGGCTGCGGGCGCAGCCGTACCCAAAAATAACCACCCGAAGGCCGGGGTGCCACGTTCGTCGAGCGGAAAAAGGCCACAAAAACGGGTGGGCTATAGCCTTGGGGGGTGGGGCTGGCCAAGTTCGTCCGCCGGACTGGGAATGGGGCGTGACTTTATGAGCGGCTTCCATGTGCCAAAAATAGGCCACGGGTACAGCCGCGTCCAAAAATAACAGCCCGAAGGCCGGGGCGCCAAGTTCGTCCAGCGGAAAAAGGCCACAAAAACGGGTGGGCTATAGCCTTGGGGTGTGGGGCTGGCCAAGTTCGTCCGCCGGGCTCGGAATGGGCCGAGACTTTGCGAGCGGCCTCCGTGTGCCAAAAGTAGGACGCGGACACAGCCGCGCCCAAAAATAACCGACCGAAGGCCAGGGCTCCAAGTTCGTCCAGCGGAAAAAGGGCACAAAAACGGGTGGGCGATAGCCTTGGGGGGTGCGGCTGGCCAAGTTCGTCCGCTGGACTCGGAATGGGGCGAGACTTTGCGAGCGGCCTCCGTGTGCCAAAAATAGGCAGCGGACACAGCCGCGCCAAAAAAATAACCGCCCGAAGGCCGGGGCGCCAACTTCGTCCAGCGGAAAAAGGCCACAAAAACGGATGGGCTATAGCCTTGGGGGGTGGGGCTGGCCAAGTTCGTCCGCCGGACTCGGAATGGGGCGAGACTTTGCTAGTGGCCCCCGTGTGCCAAAAATAGACCGCGGGGACAGCCACGGCAAAAAACAACCGCCCAAAGGCCGGGGCGCCAAGTTCGTCCAGCGGAAAAAGGCCACAAAAACGGGTGGGCTATAGCCTTGGGGAGGGGGCTGGCCAAGTTCGTCCGCCGGGCTCAGAATGGGGCGAGACTTTGCGAGCAGCCTCCGTGTGCCAAAAATAGGACGCGGGCACAGCCGCACCCAAAAATAACCGCCCGAAGGCCGGGGCACCAAGTTCGTCCAGCGGAAAATGGCCACAAAAACGGGTGGGCTATAGCCTTGGGGGGTGGGGCTGGCCAAGTTCGTCCGCCGGACTCGGAATGGGGCGTGACTTTATGAGCGGCTTCCATGTGCCAAAAATAGGCCACGGGTACAGCCGCGTCCAAAAATAACAGCCCGAAGGCCGGGGCGCCAAGTTCGTCCAGCGGAAAAAGGCCACAAAAACGGGTGGGCTATAGCCTTGGGGAGGGGGCTGGCCATGTTCGTCCGCCGGGCTCAGAATGGGGCGAGACTTTGCGAGCAGCCTCCGTGTGCCAAAAATAGGACGCGGGCACAGCCGCACCCAAAAATAACCGCCCGAAGGCCGGGGCACCAAGTTCGTCCAGCGGAAAATGGCCACAAAAACGGGTGGGCTATAGCCTTGGGGGGTGGGGCTGGCCAAGTTCGTCCGCCGGACTCGGAATGGGGCGTGACTTTATGAGCGGCTTCCATGTGCCAAAAATAGGCCACGGGTACAGCCGCGTCCAAAAATAACAGCCCGAAGGCCGGGGCGCCAAGTTCGTCCAGCGGAAAAAGGCCACAAAAACGGGTGGGCTATAGCCTTGGGGTGTGGGGCTGGCCAAGTTCGTCCGCCGGGCTCGGAATGGGCCGAGACTTTGCGAGCGGCCTCCGTGTGCCAAAAGTAGGACGCGGACACAGCCGCGCCCAAAAATAACCGACCGAAGGCCGGGGCGCCCCAGCCCCCCAGCGGAAAAATGGCCAGAAAACGGGTGGGCTATAGCCTTGGGGGGAGGGGCTGGCCAACTTCGTCCGCCGGACTCGGAATGGGGCGAGACTTTACGAACGGCCTCCGCGTGCCAAAAATAGGCCGCGGGCACAGCCGCGCACAAAAATAACCACCCGAAGTCCGGGGCGCCAAGTTCGTCCAGCGAAAAATGGCCAAAAAACTGGTGGGCTATAGCCTTGGGGGGAGGGGCTGGCCAACTTCGTCCGCCGGACTCGGAATAGGGCGAGACTTTGCGAGCGGCCACCGCGTGACAAAAATAGGCCGCGGGCATAGGCGTGCCCAAAAATAACAGCCCGAAGGCCGGGGCGCCAAGTTCGTCCAGCGGAAAAATGGCCAAAAAACAGGTGGGCTATAGCCTTGGGGGGAGGGGCGGGCCAACTTCGTCCGCCGGACTCAGAATGGGGCGAGACTTTGCGAGCGGCCTCCGTGTGCCAAAAATAGGCCGCGGACACAGCCGCGCCCAAAAATAACCGCCGAAGGCCGGGACGCCAAGTTAGTCCAGCGGAAAAATGGCCACAAAACGGGTGGGCTATAGCCTCGGGGGGAGGGGCAGCCCAACTTCGTCCGCCGGACTCGGAATGGGGCGAGACTTTGCGAGCGGCCTACGCGTGCCAAAAATAGGCCACAGGCACAGCCGCACCCAAAATAACCACCCGAAGGTCGGCGCGTCCAAACCCCCCAGCGGAAAAATGGCCAAAAAACCGGTGGGCTATAGCCTTGGGGGGAGGGGCTGGCCAACTTCGTCCGCCGGACTCGGAATGGGGTAAGACTTTGCGAGCGGCCTCCGCGTGCCAAATATAGGCCGCGGGCACAGCCGTGCCCAAATATAACCCCCCGAAGGTCGTTGCGCCAAGTTCGTCCAGCGGAAAAATGGCCAAAAAACGGTTGGGCTATAGCCTTGGGGGGAGGGGCTGGCCCACTTCGTCCGCCAAACTCGGAATGGGGTGAGACTTTGCGAGCGGCATTCGCGTGCCAAAAATAGGCCGCGGGCACAGCCGTGCCCAAAAATAACTACCCGAAGGCCGGGCCGTCAAGTTCGTCCAGCGGAAAAATGGCCAAAAAACGGGTGGGCTATAGCCTTGGGGGGTGGGGCTGGCCAACTTCGTCCGCCGGACTCGGAATGGGGCAAGACTTTGCGAGCGGCCTCCGCGTGCAAATATAGGACACGGGCACAGCCGTGCCCAAATATAACCCCCCGAAGGTCGTTGCGCCAAGTTCGTCCAGCGGAAAAATGGCCAAAAAATGGCCAAAAAATGGGTGGGCTATAGCCTTGGCGGGAGGGGCTGGCCAACTTCGTCCGCCGGGCTCGGAATGGGGCGAGACTTTGCGAGCGGCCACCGCGTGCCAAAAATAGGCCACGGGCATAGTCTCGCCCAAAAATAACAGCCCGAAGGTCGGCGCGCCCAAACCCCCCAGCGGAAAAATGGCCAAAAAACGGGTGGGCTATAGCCTTGGGGGGAGGGGCTGGCCCACTTCGTCCGCCGGACTCGGAATGGGACGAGACTTTGCGAGCGGCCTCTGCGTGCCACAAATAGGACGCGGGCACAGCCGCACCCAAAAATAACCGCCCGAAGGCCGGAGCGCCAAGTTCGTCGAGCGGAAAAATGGCCAAAAACGGGTGGTCTATAGCCTTGGGGGGAGGGGCTGGCCAACCCAAATCCCGGACTCGGAATGGGGCGATACTTTACGAGCGGCCTCCGCGTGCCGAAAATAGGTCCCGGGCACAGCCGCGCCCAAAAATTACCGCCCGAAGACCTGGGCGCCAAGTTCGTCCAGCGGAAAAATGGCCAAAAAACGGGTGGGCTATAGCGTTGGGGGGAGGGGCTGGCCAACTTCGTCCGCCGGACTCGGTATGGGGCGAGACTTTCCTAGCTGCCTCCGCGTGCCAAAAATAGGCCGCGGGCAAAGCCGCGCCCAAAAATAACTGCCCGAAGGCGGTGGTGCCAAGTTCGTGCAGTGGAAAAATGGCCAAAAAACGGGTGGGCTATAGCCTTGGGGGGAGGGGCGGGCCAACTTCGTCCGCCGGACTCGGAATTGGGTGAGACTTTGCGAGCGGCCTCTGCGAGCAAAAATAGGCCGCGGGCACAGCCGCGCCCAAAAATAACCGCCCGAAGGCCGGGGCGCCAAGTTCGTCCAGCGGACAAATGGCCAAAAAACGGGTGGGCTATAGCCTTGGGGGGAGGGGCTGGCCAACTTCGTCCGCCGGACTCGGAATGGGACGAGACATTGCGAACGGCCTCCGCGTGCCAAAAATAGGCCGCGGGCACAGTCGCGCCCAAAAATAACCCTCCGAAGGTCGGCGCGCCCAAACCCCCCAGCGGAAAAATGGCCAAAACACGGGTGGGCTATAGCCTTGTGGGGAGGGGCTGGCCAACTTCGTCCGCCGGACTCGGAATGGGGCGAGACTTTGCGAGCGGCCTCTGCGTGCCAAAAATAGGCCACTGGCACAGCCGCGCCCAAAAATAACCGCCCGGAGGCCGGGGCGGCAAGTTCCTCCAGCGGAAAAATGGACAAAAAACGGGTGGGCTATAGCCTTGGGGGGAGGGGCTGGCGAACTTCGTCCGCCGGACTCGGAATGGGGAGAGACGTTGCGAGCGGCCTCCGCGTACCAAAAATAGGCCGCGGGCACAGCCGCGCCCAAACATAACCCCCGAAGGCCGGGGCGCCAAGTTCATCTATCGGAAAAATGGCCAAAAAACGGGTGGGCTATAGCCTTGGGGGGAGGGGCTGGCCCACTTCGTCCGCCAAACTCGGAATGGGGTGAGACTTTGCGAGCGGCATTCGCGTGCCAAAAATAGGCCGCGGGCACAGCCGTGCCCAAAAATAACTACCCGAAGGCCGGGCCGTCAAGTTCGTCCAGCGGAAAAATGGCCAAAAAACGGGTGGGCTATAGCCTTGGGGGGAGGGGCTGGCCCACTTCGTCCGCCGGACTCGGAATGGGACGAGACTTTGCGAGCGGCCTCTGCGTGCCACAAATAGGACGCGGGCACAGCCGTACCCAAAAATAACCGCCCGAAGGCCGGAGCGCCAAGTTCGTCGAGCGGAAAAATGGCCAAAAACGGGTGGTCTATAGCCTTGGGGGGAGGGGCTGGCCAACTTCGTCCGCCGGACTCGGAATGGGGCGATACTTTACGAGCGGCCTCCGCGTGCCGAAAATAGGTCCCGGGCACAGCCGCGCCCAAAAATTACTGCCCGAAGACCTGGGCGCCAAGTTCGTCCAGCGGAAAAATGGCCAAAAAACGGGTGGGCTATAGCGTTGGGGGGAGGGGCTGGCCAACTTCGTCCGCCGGACTCGGTATGGGGCGAGACTTTGCTAGCTGCCTCCGCGTGCCAAAAATAGGCCGCGGGCAAAGCCGCGCCCAAAAATAACTGCCCGAAGGCGGTGGTGCCAAGTTCGTGCAGTGGAAAAATGGCCAAAAAACGGGTGGGCTATAGCCTTGGGGGGAGGGGCGGGCCAACTTCGTCCGCCAGACTCGGAATTGGGAGAGACTTTGCGAGCGGCCTCAGCGAGAAAAAAAAGGCCTGGGCACAGCCACGCCTAAAAATAACCGCCGAAGGCGGGCGCCAAGTTCGTCCAGCGGAAAAATGGCCAAAAAACGGGTGGGCTATAGCCTTGGGGGGAGGGGCTGGCCAACTTCGTCCGCCGGACTCGGAATGGGACGAGACATTGCGAACGGCCTCCGCGTGACAAAAATAGGCCGCGGGCACAGTCGCGCCGAAAAATAACCCTCCGAAGGTCGGCGCGCCCAAACCCCCCAGCGGAAAAATGGCCAAAACACGGGTGGGCTATAGCCTTGTGGGGAGGGGCTGGCCAACTTCGTCCGCCGGACTCGGAATGGGGCGAGACTTTGCGAGCGGCCTCTGCGTGCCAAAAATAGGCCACTGGCACAGCCGCGCCCAAAAATAACCGCCCGGAGGCCGGGGCGGCAAGTTCGTCCAGCGGAAAAATGGACAAAAAACGGGTGGGCTATAGCCTTGTGGGAGGGGCTGGCGAACTTCGTCCGCCGGACTCGGAATGGGGAGAGACTTTGCGAGCGGCCTCCGCGTACCAAAAATAGGCCGCGGGCACAGCCGCGCCCAAACATAACCCCCGAAGGCCGGGGCGCCAAGTTCGTCTATCGGAAAAATGGCCAAAAAACGGGTGGGCTACAGCCTTGGGGGGAGGGGCTGGCCAACTTCGTCCGCCGGACTCGGAATGGGGCGATACTTTACGAGCGGCCTCCGCGTGCCGAAAATAGACCGCGGGCACAGCCGCGTCCAAAAACAACCCACCGAAGGTCGTTGCGCCGAAACCCCCCACCGGAAAAATGGCCAAAAAACGGGTGGGCTATAGCCTTGGGGGGAGGGGCTGGCCAACTTCATCCGCCGGACTCGGAATGGGGCGACACTTTTCGAGCGGCCTCCGGGTGCCAAAAATAGGCCACGGGCAGAGCCGCCCCCAAAACTACCCGCCCGAAGGTCAGCGTGCCCAAACCCCCCAGCGGAAAAATGGCCAAAAAACGGGTGGGCTATAGCCTTGGGGGGAGGGGCTGGCCCACTTCGTCCGCCGGACTCGGAATGGGGCGAGACTTTGCGAGCGGCCTCCGCGTGCCAAAAATAGGCCGCGGTCACAGCCGCGCCCAAAAATAACTGCCTGAAGGCCGGGGCGCCAAGTTCGTCCAGCGGAAAAATGGCCAAAAAACGGGTGGGCTATAGCGTTGGGGGGAGGGGCTGGCCAACTTCGTCCGCCGGACTCGGTATGGGGCGAGACTTTGCTAGCTGCCTCCGCGTGCCAAAAATAGGCCGCGGGCAAAGCCGCGCCCAAAAATAACTGCCCGAAGGCGGTGGTGCCAAGTTCGTGCAGTGGAAAAATGGCCAAAAAACGGGTGGGCTATAGCCTTGGGGGGAGGGGCGGGCCAACTTCGTCCGCCGGACTCGGAATTGGGTGAGACTTTGCGAGCGGCCTCTGCGAGCAAAAATAGGCCGCGGGCACAGCCGCGCCCAAAAATAACCGCCCGAAGGCCGGGGCGCCAAGTTCGTCCAGCGGACAAATGGCCAAAAAACGGGTGGGCTATAGCCTTGGGGGGAGGGGCTGGCCAACTTCGTCCGCCGGACTCAGAATGGGACGAGACATTGCGAACGGCCTCCGCGTGCCAAAAATAGGCCGCGGGCACAGTCGCGCCCAAAAATAACCCTCCGAAGGTCGGCGCGCCCAAACCCCCCAGTGGAAAAATGGCCAAAAAACGGGTGGGCTATAGCCTTGGGGGGAGGGGCGGGCCAACTTCGTCCGCCGGACTCGGAATGGGGAGAGACTTTGCGAGCGGCCTCCGCGTACCAAAAATAGGCCGCGGGCACAGCCGCGCCCAAACATAACCCCCGAAGCCCGGGGCGCCAAGTTCGTCTATCGGAAAAATGGCCAAAAAACGGGTGGGCTACAGCCTTGGGGGGAGGGGCTGGCCAACTTCGTCCGCCGGACTCGGAATGGGGCGATACTTTACGAACGGCCTCCGCGTGCCGAAAATAGACCGCGGGCACAGCCGCGCCCAAAAACAACCCACCGAAGGTCGTTGCGCCGAAACCCCCCACCGGAAAAATGGCCAAAAAACGGGTGGGCTATAGCCTTGGGGGGAGGGGCTGGCCAACTTCATCCGCCGGACTCGGAATGGGGCGACACTTTTCGAGCGGCCTCCGGGTGCCAAAAATAGGCCACGGGCAGAGCCGCCCCCAAAACTACCCGCCCGAAGGTCGGCGTGCCCAAACCCCCCAGCGGAAAAATGGCCAAAAAACGGGTGGGCTATAGCCTTGGGGGGAGGGGCTGGCCCACTTCGTCCGCCGGACTCGGAATGGGGCGAGACTTTGCGAGCGGCCTCTGCGTGCCAAAAATAGGCCGCGGTCACAGCCGCGCCCAAAAATAACCGCCTGAAGGCCGGGGCGCCAAGTTCGTCCAGCGGAAAAATGGCCAAAAAACGGGTGGGCTATAGCGTTGGGGGGAGGGGCTGGCCAACTTCGTCCGCCGGACTCGGTATGGGGCGAGACTTTGCTAGCTGCCTCCGCGTGCAAAAATAGAGGCGGGCAAAGCGCGCCCAAAAATAACTGCCCGAAGGCCGTGGCGCCAAGTTCGTCCAGCGGAAAAATGCCCACCCAACGGGTGGGCTATAGCCTTGGGGGGCGGGGCGGGCCAACTTCGTCCGCCGGACTCGGAATTGGGTGAGACTTTGCGAGCGGCCTCTGCGAGCAAAAATAGGCCGCGGGCACAGCCGCGCCCAAAAATAACCGCCCGAAGGCCGGGGCGCCAAGTTCGTCCAGCGGACAAATGGCCAAAAAACGGGTGGGCTATAGCCTTGGGGGGAGGGGCTGGCCAACTTCGTCCGCCGGACTCGGAATGGGGCGAGACATTGCGAGCGGCCTCCGCGTGCCAAAAATAGGCCGCGGGCACAGTCGCGCCCAAAAATAACCCCCCGAAGGTCGGCGCGCCCAAACCCCCCAGCGGAAAAATGGCCAAAAAACGGGTGGGCTATAGCCTTGGGGGGAGGGGCTGGCCAACTTCGTCCGCCGGACTCGGAATGGGGCGAGACTTTGCGAGCGGCCTCTGCGTGCCAAAAATAGGCCACTGGCACAGCCGCGCCCAAAAATAACCGCCCGGAGGCCGGGGCGGCAAGTTCGTCCAGCGGAAAAATGGACAAAAAACGGGTGGGCTATAGCCTTGGGGGGGAGGGGCTGGCCAACTTCGTCCGCCGGACTTGGAATAGCGCGAGACTTTGCGAGCGGCCTCCGCTTGCCAAAAATAGGCCGCGGGCACAGCCGCGCCCAAAATAACCGCCCGAAGGCTGGGGCGCCAAGTTTGTCCAGCTGAAAAATGGCCAAAAAACGGGTGGGCTATAGCCTTGGGGGGAGGGGCTGGCGAACTTCGTCCGCCGGACTCGGAATGGGGAGAGACTTTGCGAGCGGCCTCCGCGTACCAAAAATAGGCCGCGGGCACAGCCGCGCCCAAACATAACCCCCGAAGGCCGGGGCGCCAAGTTCGTCCATCGGAAAAATGGCCAAAAAACGGGTGGGCTATAGCCTTGGGGGGAGGGGCTGGCCAACTTCGTCCGCCGGACTCGGAATGGGGCGATACTTTGCGAGCGGCCTCCGAGTACCGAAAATAGGTCCCGGGCACAGCCGCACCCAAAAATAACCGCCCGAAGACCTGGGCGCCAAGTTCGTCCAGCGGAAAAATGGCCAAAAAACGGGTGGGCTATAGCGTTGGGGGGAGGGGCTGGCCAACTTCGTCCGCCGGACTCGGTATGGGGCGAGACTTTGCTAGCTGCCTCCGCGTGCCAAAAATAGGCCGCGGGCAAAGCCGCGCCCAAAATAACCGCCCGAAGGCTGGGGCGCCAAGTTCGTGCAGCTGAAAAATGGCCAAAAAACGGGTGGGCTATAGCCTTGGGGGGAGGGGCTGGCGAACTTCGTCCGCCGGACTCGGAATGGGGAGAGACTTTGCGAGCGGCCTCCGCGTACCAAAAATAGGCCGCGGGCACAGCCGCGCCCAAACATAACCCCCGAAGGCCGGGGCGCCAAGTTCGTCCATCGGAAAAATGGCCAAAAAACGGGTGGGCTATAGCCTTGGGGGGAGGGGCTGGCCAACTTCGTCCGCCGGACTCGGAATGGGGCGATACTTTACGAGCGGCCTCCGCGTGCCGAAAATAGGTCCCGGGCACAGCCGCGCCCAAAAATTACCGCCCGAAGACCTGGGCGCCAAGTTCGTCCAGCGGAAAAATGGCCAAAAAACGGGTGGGCTATAGCGTTGGGGGGAGGGCTGGCCAACTACGTCCGCCGGACTCGGAATGGGGCGAGACTTTGCGAGCGGCCTCCGCGTACCAAAAATAGGCCACGGGCAGAGCCGCGTCCAAAACTACCCTCCCGAAGGTCGGCGCGCCCAAACCCCCCAGCGGAAAAATGGCCAAAAAACGGGTCGGCTATAGCCTTGGGGGGAGGGGCTGGCCCACTTCGTCCGCCGGACTCGGAATGGGGCGAGACTTTGCGAGCGGCCTCCGCATGCCAAAAATAGACCGCGGGCACAGCCGCGCCCAAAAACAACCCACCGAAGGTCGTTGCGCCGAAACCCCCCACCGGAAAAATGGCCAAAAAACGGGTGGGCTATAGCCTTGGGGGGAGGGGCTGGCCAACTTCATCCGCCGGACTCGGAATGGGGCGACACTTTTCGAGCGGCCTCCGGGTGCCAAAAATAGGACACGGGCAGAGCCGCCCCCAAAAGTACCTGCCCGAAGGTCGGCGTGCCCAAACCCCCCAGCGGAAAAATGGCCAAAAAACGGGTGGGCTATAGCCTTGGGGGGTGGGGCTGGCCAACTTCGTCCGCCGGACTCGGAATGGGGCGAGACTTTGGGAGCGGCCTCCGCGTGCCAAAAAAAGGCCGCGGGCACAGCATCGCCCAAAAATAACTGCCCGAAGGCCGGGGCGCCAAGTTCGTCCAGCGGAAAAATGGCCAAAAAACGGGTGGGCTATACCCTTGGGGGGTGGGGCCGGCCCAATTCGTCCGCCGGACTCGGAATCGGGCGAGACTTTGCGAGCGGCCTCCGCGTGCCAAAAATAGGCCGCGGGCACAGCCGTCCCCAAAAATAACCGCCCGAAGGCCGGGGCGCCAAGTTCGTCCAGCGGAAAAATGGCCAAAAAGCGGGTGGGCTATAGCCTTGGGGGGAGGGGCTGGCTAACTTCGTCCGCCGGACTCGGAATGGGACGAGACTTTGCGAGCGGCCTACGCGTGCCAAAAATAGGCCGCGGACACAGCCACGCCCAAAAATTACTGCCCGACGGCCGGGGCGCAAAGTTCATCCAGCGGAAAAATGGCCAAAAAACGGGTGGGCTATAGCCTTGGGGAGAGGGGCTGGCCAACTTCGTCCGCCGGACTCGGAATGGGGCGAGACTTTGCGGGCGGCCTCCGCATGCCAAAAATAGGCCGCGGGCACAGCCGCGCCCAAAAATAAACGCCCGAAGGTCGGCGCGCCCAAACCCCCCAGCAGAAAAATGCCCAAAAACGGGTGGGCCATAGCCTTGGGGGGTGGCGCTGGCCAACTTTGTCCGCCGGACTCGGAATGGGGCGAGACTTTGCGGGCGGCCTCCGCGTGCCAAAAATAGGCCGCGGGCACAGCCGCGCCCAAAAATAACCGCCCGAAGGTCGGCGCGCCCAAACCCCCCAGCAGAAAAATGCCCAAAAACGGGTGGGCCATAGCCTTGGGGGGTGGCGCTGGCCAACTTTGTCCGCCGGACTCGGAATGGGGCGAGACTTTGCGAGCGGGCTCCGCGTGCCAAAAATAGGCCGTGGTCACAGCCGCGCCCAAAAATAACCGCCCGAAGGCCGGGGCGCCAATTTCGTCCAGCGGAAAAATGGCCAAAAAACGGGTGGGCTATAGCCTGGGGGGGAGGGGCTGGCCAACTTTGTCCGCCGGTCTCGGAATGTGGCGAGACTTTGCGGGCGACCTCCGCGTACCAAAAATAGGCCGCGGGCACAGCCGCGCCCAAAAATAACCGCCCGAAGGTCGGCGCACCCAAACCCCCCAGCAGAAAAATGCCCAAAAACGGGTGGGCCATAGCCTTGGGGGGAGGGGCTGGCCCACTTCGTCCGCCGGGCTCGGAATGGGGCGAGACTTTGCGAGCGTCCTCCATGTGCCAAATATAGGCCCGGGCGCAGCCGCGCCCAAAAATAACTGCCCGAAGGCCGGGGAGCCATGTTCGTCCAGCGGAAAAATGGCCAAAAAACGGATGGGCTATAGCCTTGGGGGTAGGGGCTGGCCCACTTCGTCCGCCGGACTCGGAATGGAGCGAGACTTTGCGAGCGGCCTCCATGTGCCAAATATAGGCCCGGGCGCAGCCGCGCCCAAAAATAACTGCCCGAAGGCCGGGCGCCAATTTCGTCCAGCGGCAAAATGGCCAAAAAACGGATGGGCTATAGCCTTGGGGGGAGGGGCTGGCCAACTTCGTCCGCCGGACTCGGAATGGGGTGAGACTTTGCGAGCGGCCTCCGCGTGCCAAAAATAGGCCGCAGGCACAGCCGCGCCCAAAAATAAACCCCAGATGGTCGGCGCGCCCAAACCCCCCAACGGAAAAATGGCCAAAAAACGGGTGGGCTATAGCCTTGGGGGGAGGGGCTGGCCCACTTCATCCGCCGGGCTCGGAATGGGGCGAGACTTTGCGAGCGGCCTCCATGTGCCAAATATAGGCCCGGTGCAGCGCCCAAAAATAACTGCCCGAAGGCCGGGGAGCCAAGTTCGTCCAGCGGAAAAATGGCCAAAAAATGGATGGGCTATAGCCTTGGGGGGAGGGGCTGGCCCACTTTGTCCGCCGGACTCGGAATGGGGCGAGACTTTGCGAGCGGCCTCCATGTGCCAAATATAGGCCCGGGCGCAGCCGCGCCCAAAAATAACTGCCCGAAGCCCGGGGCGCCAATTTCGTCCAGCGGAAAAATGGCCAAAAAACGGATGGGCTATAGCCTTGGGGGGAGGGGATGGCCCCCTTCGTCCGCCGGACTCGGAATCGGGCGAGACTTTGCGAGCGGCCTCCGTATACCAAAAATAGGCCGCGGGCACAGCCGCGCCCAAAAATAACCGCCCGAAGGCCGGGGCGCCAAGTTCGCCCAGCGGAAAAATGGCCAAAAAATGGGTGGGCTATAGTCTTGCGGGGAGGGGCTTGCCAACTTCGTCCGCCAGACTCGGAATGGGGTGAGACTTTGCGAGCGGCCTTCGCGTGCAAAAAATATGGCCGCGGGCACAGCCGCGCCCAAAAATAACCACCCGAAGGTCGGCGCGCCCAAACCCCCCAGCGGAAAAATAGCCAATAACGGGCGGAATGTGGCGAGACTTTGTGAGCGGCCTCCGCGTGCCAAAAATAGACCGCGGGCACAGCCGCGCCCAAAAATAACCGCCCGACGGCCGGGGCGCCTAATTCGTCCAGCGGAAAAATGGCTAAAAAACGGGTGGGCTATAGCCTTGGGGGGAAGGACTGGCCAACTTCGTCCGCCGGACTCGGAATGGGGCGAGGCTTTGCGAGCGGACTCCGCGTGCCAAAAATAGGCCGCGGGCACAGTCGCGGCCAAAAATAACCGCCCGAAGTCCGGGGCTCCAAGTTCGTCCGCCGGACTCGGAATGGGGCGAGATTTTGCGAGCGGTCTCCGCTTGCTAAAAATAGGCCTCCGGCACAGCCGCGCCCAAAAATAACTGCCCGAAGGTCAGCGCGCCCAAACCCCCCAGCGGAAAAATGGCCAAAAAATGGGTGGGCTATAGCCTTGGGGGGAGGGGCTGGCCAACTTCGTCCGCCGGACTCAGAATTGGGCGAGACTTTGCGGGCGGCCTCCGCGTGCCAAAAATAGGCCACCGGCACAGCCGCGACAAAAAATAACGGCCCGAAGGTCGGCGCGCCCAAACCCCTCCGCAGAAAAATGGCCAAAAAATGGGAGGGCCATAGCCTTGGGGGGTGGGGCTGGCCAACTTCGTCCGCCGGACTCGGAATGGGGCGAGACTTTGGGAGCGGCCTCCGCATGCCAAAAAAAGGCCGCGGGCACAGTCTCGCCCAAAAATAACTGCCCGAAGGCCGGGGCGCCAAGTTCGTCCAGCGGAAAAATGGCCAAAAAACGGGTGGGCTATACCCTTGGGGGGTGGGGCCGGCCCAATTCGTCCGCCGGACTTGGAATCGGGCGAGACTTTGCGAGCGGCCTCCGCGTGCCAAAAATAGGACGCGGGCGCAGCCGTGCCCAAAAATAACCTCCCGAAGGCCGGGGCGCCAAGTTCGTCCAGCGGAAAAATGGCCAAAAAGCGGGTGGGCTATAGCCTTGGGGGGAGGGGCTGGCCAACTTCGTCCGCCGGACTCGGAATGGGGAGAGACTTTGCGAGCGGCCTACGCGTGCCAAAAATAGGCCGCGGGCACAGCCACGCACAAAAATAACCGCCCGAAGGCCGGGGCGCAAAGTTCATCCAGCGGAAAAATGGCCAAAAAACGGGTGGGCTATAGCCTTGGGGAGAGGGGCTGGCCAACTTCGTCCGCCGGACTCGGAATGGGGAGAGACTTTGCGGGCGGTCTCCGCTTGCTAAAAATAAGCCTCCGGCACAGCCGCGCCCAAAAATAACTGCCCGAAGGTCAGCGCGCCCAAACCCCCCAGCGGAAAAATGGCCAAAAAACGGGTGGGCTATAGCCTTGGGGGGAGGGGCTGGCCAACTTCGTCCGCCGGACTCAGAATGGGGCGAGACTTTGCGGGCGGCCTCCGCGTGCCAAAAATAGGCCACCGGCACAGCCGCGACAAAAAATAACGGCCCGAAGGTCGGCGCGCCCAAACCCCCCAGCAGAAAAATGGCCAAAAAATGGGAGGGCCATAGCCTTGGGGGGTGGGGCTGGCCAACTTCGTCCGCCGGACTCGGAATGGGGTGAGACTTTGGGAGCGGCCTCCGCGTGCCAAAAAAAGGCCGCGGGCACAGCATCGCCCAAAAATAACTGCCCGAAGGCCGGGGCGCCAAGTTCGTCCAGCGGAAAAATGGCCAAAAAACGGGTGGGCTATACCCTTGGGGGGTGGGGCCGGCCCAATTCGTCCGCCGGACTCGGAATCGGGTGAGACTTTGCGAGCGGCCTCCGCGTGCCAAAAATAGGCCGCGGGCACAGCCGTCCCCAAAAATAACCGCCCGAAGGCCGGGGCGCCAAGTTCGTCCAGCGGAAAAATGGCCAAAAAGCGGGTGGGCTATAGCCTTGGGGGGAGGGGCTGGCTAACTCGTCCGCCCGGACTCGGAATGGGACGAGACTTTGCAGCGGCCTACGCTGGCAAGCCAAAAATAGGCCGCGGACACAGCCACGCCCAAAAATTACTGCCCGACGGCCGGGCGCAAAGTTCATCCAGCGGAAAAATGGCCAAAAACGGGTGGGCTATAGCCTTGGGAGAGGGCTGGCCAACCGTCCGCGGACTCGGAATGGGGCGAGACTTTGCGGCGGCCTCCAGCGTGCCAAAAATAGGCCGCGGGCACAGCCGCGCCCAAAATAACCGCCCGAAGGTCGGGCGCGCCCAAACCCCAGCAGAAAAATGCCCAAAACGGGTGGGCCATAGCCTTGGGGGTGGCGCTGGCCAACTTTGTCCGCCGGACTCGGAATGGGGCGAGACTTTGCGGGCGGCCTCCGCGTGCCAAAAATAGGCCGCGGGCACAGCCGCGCCCAAAAATAACCGCCCGAAGGTCGGCGCACCCAAACCCCCCAGCAGAAAAATGCCCAAAAACGGGTGGGCCATAGCCTTGGGGGGTGGCGCTAGCCAACTTTGTCCGCCGGACTCGGAATGGGGCGAGACTGTGCGCGCGGGCTCCGCGTGCCAAAAATAGGCCGTGGTCACAGCCGCGCCCAAAAATAACCGCCCGAAGGCCGGGGCGCCAATTTCGTCCAGCGGAAAAATGGCCAAAAAACGGGTGGGCTATAGCACGGGGGAGGGCTGGCCAACTTTGTCCGCCGGTCTCGGAATGTGGCGAGACTTTATGGCGACCTCCGCGTACCAAAAATAGGCCGCGGGCACAGCCGCGCCTAAAAATAACCGCCCGAAGGTCGGCGCACCCAAACCCCCCCCAGCAGAAAAATGCCCAAAACGGGTGGGCCATAGCCTTGGGGGGAGGGGCTGGCCCACTTCGTCCGCCGGGCTCGGAATGGGGCGAGACTTTGCGAGCGTCCTCCAGGTGCCAAATATAGGCCGCGGGCACAGCCGCGCCAAAAATAACTACCGAAGGCCGGGAGCCATGTTCGTCAGCGGAAAAATGGCCAAAAACGGATGGGCTATAGCCTTGGGGGTAGGGGCTGGCCACCGTCCGCCTCGGACTCGGAATGGGGCGAGACTTTGCGAGCGGCCTCCATGTGCCAAATATAGGCCCGGGCGCAGCCGCGCCCAAAAATAACTGCCCGAAGGCCGGGCGCCAATTTCGTCCAGCGGCAAAATGGCCAAAAACGAATGGGCTATAGCCTTGGGGGGAGGGGCTGGCCCACTTCGTCCGCCGGACTCGGAATGGGGTGAGACTTTGCGAGCGGCCTCCGCGTGCCAAAAATAGGCCGCAGGCACAGCCGCGCCCAAAAATAACCCCCAGATGGTCGGCGCGCCCAAACCCCCCAACGGAAAAATGGCCAAAAAACGGGTGGGCTATAGCCTTGGGGGGAGCGGCTGGCCCACTTCATCCGCCGGGCTCGGAATGGGGCGAGACTTTGCGAGCGGCCTCCATGTGCCAAATATAGGCCCGGGTGCAGCCGCGCCCAAAAATAACTGCCCGAAGGCCGGGAGCCAAGTTCGTCCAGCGGAAAAATGGCCAAAAAATGGATGGGCTATAGCCTTGGGGGGAGGGGCTGGCCCAATTTGTCCGCCGGACTCGGAATGGGGCGAGACTTTGCGAGCGGCCTCCATGTGCCAAATATAGGCCCGGGCACAGCCGCGCCCAAAAATAACTGCCCGAAGCCCGGGGCGCCAATTTCGTCCAGCGGAAAAATGGCCAAAAAACGGATGGGCTATAGCCTTGGGGGGAGGGGATGGCCCCCTTCGTCCGCCGGACTCGGAATCGGGTGAGACTTTGCGAGCGGCCTCCGTATGCCAAAAATAGGCCGCGGGCACAGCCGCGCCCAAAAATAACCGCCCGAAGGCCGGGGCGCCAAGTTCGCCCAGCGGAAAAATGGCCAAAAAATGGGTGGGCTATAGCCTTGCGGGGAGGGGCTTGCCAACTTCGTCCGCCAGACTCGGAATGGGGTGAGACTTTGCGAGCGGCCTACGCGTGCCAAAAATAGGCCGCGGACACAGCCACGCCCAAAAATTACTGCCCGACGGCCGGGGCGCAAAGTTCATCCAGCGGAAAAATGGCCAAAAAACGGGTGGGCTATAGCCTTGGGGAGAGGGGCTGGCCAACTTCGTCCGCCGGACTCGGAATGGGGCGAGACTTTGCGGGCGGCCTCCGCGTGCCAAAAATAGGCCGCGGGCACAGCCGCGCCCAAAAATAACCGCCCGAAGGTCGGCGCGCCCAAACCCCCAGCAGAAAAATGCCCAAAACGGGTGGGCTATAGCCTTGGGGTGTGGCGCTGGCCAACTTTGTCCGCCGGACTCGGAATGGGGCGAGACTTTGCGGGCGGCCTCCGCGTGCCAAAAAATAGGCCGCGGGCACAGCCGCGCCAAAAATAACCGCCGAAGGTCGGGCGCACCCAAACCCCCAGCAGAAAAATGCCCAAAAACGGGTGGGCCATAGCCTTGGGGGGTGGCGCTAGCCAACTTTGTCCGCCGGACTCGGAATGGGGCGAGACTTTGCGAGCGGGCTCCGCGTGCCAAAAATAGGCCGTGGTCACAGCCGCGCCCAAAAATAACCGCCCGAAGGCCGGGGCGCCAATTTCGTCCAGCGGAAAAATGGCCAAAAAACGGGTGGGCTATAGCCTGGGGGGGAGGGGCTGGCCAACTTTGTCCGCCGGTCTCGGAATGTGGCGAGACTTTGCGGGCGACCTCCGCGTACCAAAAATAGGCCGCGGGCACAGCCGCGCCCAAAAATAACCGCCCGAAGGTCGGCGCACCCAAACCCCCCAGCAGAAAAATGCCCAAAAACGGGTGGGCCATAGCCTTGGGGGGAGGGGCTGGCCCACTTCGTCCGCCGGGCTCGGAATGGGGCGAGACTTTGCGAGCGTCCTCCATGTGCCAAATATAGGCCCGGGCGCAGCCGCGCCCAAAAATAACTGCCCGAAGGCCGGGGAGCCATGTTCGTCCAGCGGAAAAATGGCCAAAAACGGATGGGCTATAGCCTTGGGGCTAGGTGCTGGGCCACTTCGTCCGACGGACTCGGAATTGATCGCTACTTTGCGAGCCGCCTCCAGGTGCCACATATAGCCCCGGGCTCAGCCGCGCCCAAAAATACCTGCCCGAAGGCCGGGCGCCAATTTCGTCCAGCGGCAAAATGGCCAAAAGCGGATGGGCTATAGCCTTGGGGAGGGGCTGGCCAACTTCGTCCGCCGGACTCGGAATGGGGTGAGACTTTGCGAGCGGCCTCCGCGTGCCAAAAATAGGCCGCAGGCACAGCCGCGCCCAAAAATAAACCCCAGATGGTCGGCGCGCCCAAACCCCCCAACGGAAAAATGGCCAAAAAACGGGTGGGCTATAGCCTTGGGGGGAGGGGCTGGCCCACTTCATCCGCCGGGCTCGGAATGGGGCGAGACTTTGCGAGTGGCCTCCATGTGCCAAATATAGGCCCGGGTGCAGCCGCGCCCAAAAATAACTGCCCGAAGGCCGGGGAGCCAAGTTCGTCCAGCGGAAAAATGGCCAAAAAATGGATGGGCTATAGCCTTGGGGGGAGGGGCTGGCCCAATTTGTCCGCCGGACTCGGAATGGGGCGAGACTTTGCGAGCGGCCTCCATGTGCCAAATATAGGCCCGGGCACAGCCGCGCCCAAAAATAACTGCCCGAAGCCCGGGGCGCCAATTTCGTCCAGCGGAAAAATGGCCAAAAAACGGATGGGCTATAGCCTTGGGGGGAGGGGATGGCCCCCTTCGTCCGCCGGACTCGGAATCGGGTGAGACTTTGCGAGCGGCCTCCGTATGCCAAAAATAGGCCGCGGGCACAGCCGCGCCCAAAAATAATCGCCCGAAGGCCGGGGCGCCAAGTTCGCCCAGCGGAAAAATGGCCAAAAAATGGGTGGGCTATAGCCTTGCGGGGAGGGGCTTGCCAACTTCGTCCGCCAGACTCGGAATGGGGTGAGACATTACGAGCGGCCTCCGCGTGCAAAAAATATGGCCGCGGGCACAGCCGCGCCCAAAAATAACCACCCGAAGGTCGGCGCGCCCAAACCCCCCAGCGGAAAAATGGCCAATAACGGGCGGGCTATAGCCTTGGGGGGAGGGGCTGGCCAACTTCGTCCGCCGGACTCGGAATGGGGCGAGACTTTGCGAGCGGCCTCCGCGTGCCAAAAATAGGCCGCGGGCACAGCCGCGCCCAAAAATAACCACCCGAAGGCCGGGGCGCCAAGTTCGTCCAGCGGAAAAATGGCCAAAAAACGGAAGGGCTATAACCTTGGGGGGAGGGGCTGGCCCCCTTCGTCCGCCGGACTCGGAATGGGGCGAGACTTTGCGAGCTGCCTCCGTATGCCAAAAATAGGCCGCGGGCACAGCCGCATCCAAAAATAACCGCCCGAAGGCCGTAGTGCCAAGTTTGTCCATCGGAAAAATGGCCAAAAAATGGGTGGGCTATAGCCTTGGGGGGAGGGGCTGGCCCACTTCGTCCGCCGGGCTCGGAATGGGGCGAGACTTTACGAGCGGCCTCCATGTGCCAAATATAGGCCCGGGCGCAGCTGCGCCCAAAAATAACTGCCCGAAGGCCGGGGAGCCAAGTTCGTCCAGCGGAAAAATGGCCAAAAAACGGATGGGCTATAGCCTTGGGGGTAGGGGCTGGCCCACTTCGTCCGCCGGACTCGGAATGGGGCGAGACTTTGCGAGCGGCCTCCATGTGCCAAATATAGGCCCGGGCGCAGCCGCTCCCAAAAATAACTGCCCGAAGGCCGGGCGCCAATTTCGTCCAGCGGCAAAATGGCCAAAAAACGGATGGGCTATAGCCTTGGGGGGAGGGGATGGCCCCCTTCGTCCACCGGACTCGGAATGGGGCGAGACTTTGCGAGCTGCCTCCGTATGCCAAAAATAGGCCGCGGGCACAGCCGCGCCCAAAAATAACCGCCCGAAGGCCGGGGCGCCAAGTTCGCCCAGCGGAAAAATGGCCAAAAAATGGGTGGGCTATACCGTTGGGGGGAGGGGCTGGCCAACTTCGTCCGCCGGACTCGGAATGGGACGAGACTTTGCGAACGGCCTCCGCGTGCCAAAAATAGGCCGCGGGCACAGCCGTGCCCAAAAATAACCCACCGAAGGTCGGCGCGCCCAAACACCCCAGCGGAAAAATGGCCAAAAAACGGGTGGGCTATAGCCTTGGGGGGAGGGGCTGGCCAACTTCGTCAGCCGGACTCGGAATGGGGTGAGACTTTGTGACCGGCCTCCGTGTGCCAAAAATAGGCCGCGGGCACAGCCGCGTCCAAAAATAACCGCCCGAAGGCCGGAGTGCCAAGTTTGTCCATCGCAAAAATGGCCAAAAAATGGGTGGGCTATAGCCTTGGGGGGAGGGGCTGGCCCACTTCGTCCGCCGGGCTCGGAATGGGGCGAGACATTGCGAGCGGCCTCCGCGTGCCAAAAATAGGCAGCGGCCACAGCCGCGCCCAAAAATAACCGCCCGAAGGCCGGGGCGCCAAGTTCGTCCAGCGGAAAAATGGCCAAAAAACGGAAGGGCTATAACCTTGGGGGGAGGGGCTGGCCCCCTTCGTCCGCCGGACTCGGAATGGGGCGAGACTTTGCGAGCGGCCTCCGTATGCCAAAAATAGGCCGCGGGCACAGCCGCGCCCAAAAATAACCGCCCGAAGGCCGGGGCGCCAAGTTCGTCCAGCGGAAAAATGGCCAAAAAACGGGTGGGCTATAGCCTTGCGGGGAGGGGCTTGCCAACTTCGTCCGCCAGACTCGGAATGGGGTGAGACATTACGAGCGGCCTCCGCGTGCAAAAAATATGGCCGCGGGCACAGCCGCGCCCAAAAATAACCACCCGAAGGTCGGCGCGCCCAGTGCCGCCAGCGGAAAAATGGCCAATAACGGGCGGGCTATAGCCTTGGGGGGAGGGGCTGGCCAACTTCGTCCGCCGGACTCGGAATGGGGCGAGACTTTGCGAGCGGCCTCCGCGTGCCAAAAATAGGCAGCGGCCACAGCCGCGCCCAAAAATAACCGCCCGAAGGCCGGGGCGCCAAGTTCGTCCAGCGGAAAAATGGCCAAAAAACGGAAGGGCTATAACCTTGGGGGGAGGGGCTGGCCCCCTTCGTCCGCCGGACTCGGAATGGGGCGAGACTTTGCGAGCGGCCTCCGTATGCCAAAAATAGGCCGCGGGCACAGCCGCGCCCAAAAATAACCGCCCGAAGGCCGGGGCGCCAAGTTCGCCCAGCGGAAAAATGGCCAAAAAACGGGTGGGCTATAACCTTGGGGGGAGGGGCTGGCCAACTTCGTCCGCCGGGCTCGGAATGGGACGAGACTTTGTGAGCGGCCTCCGTGTGCCAAATATAGGCTGCGGGCGCAGCCGCACCCAAAAATAACTGCCCGAAGGCCGGGGCGCCAAGTTCGTCCAACGGAAAAATGGCCAAAAAACGGGTGGGCTATAGCCTTTGAGGGAGGGGCTGGCCAACTTCGTCCGCCGGGCTCGGAATGGGACGAGACTTTGCGAGCGGCCTCTGTGTGCCAAATATAGGCTATGGGCATAGCCGTACCCAAAAATAACTGCCCGAAGGCCGGGGCGCCAAGTTCGTCCAGCGGAAAAATGGCCAAAAAACGGAAGGGCTATAGCCTTGGGGGGAGGGGCTGGCCCACTTCGTCCGCCGGACTCGGAATGGGGCGAGACTTTGCGAGCGGCCTCCGCGTACCAAAAATAGGCCGCGGACACAGCCCCGCCCGAAGGCCGGGGCGCCAAGTTCGTCCAGCGGAAAAATGGCCAAAAAACGGGTGGGCTTTAGCCTTGGGGGGAGGGGCTGGCCAACTTCGTCCGCCGGACTCGGAATGGGGCGAGACTTTGCGAGCGTCCTCCGTGTGCCAAAAATAGGCCGCGGGCACAGCCGCGCCCAAAAATAACTGCCCGAAGGCCGGGGCGCCAAGTTCGTCCAGCGGAAAAATGTAAAAAAACGGGTGGGCTATAGCCTTGGGGGGAGGGGCTGGCCAACTTCGTCCGCCGGACTCGGAATGGGGTGAGACTTTACGAGCGGCCTCCGCGTGCCAAAAATAGGCCGCGGGCACAGCCGCGCCCAAAAATAACCCCCAGATGGTCGGCGCGCCCAAACCCCCCAACGGAAAAATGGCCAAAAAACGGGTGGGCTATAGCCTTGGGGGGAGGGGCTGGCCAACTTCATCCGCCGGGCTCGGAATGGGGCGACACTTTGCGAGCGGCCTCCATGAGCCAAATATAGGCCCGGGCGTAGCCGCGCCCAAAAATAACTGCCCGAAGGCCGGGGCGCCAATTTCGTCCAGCGGAAAAATGGCCAAAAAACGGGTGGGCTATAGCCTTGGGGGGAGGGGCTGGCGAACTTCGTCCGCCGGACTCGGAATGGGGCGAGACTTTGCGAGCGTCCTCCGTGTGCCAAAAATAGGCCGCGGGCACAGCCGCACCCAAAAATAACCGCCCGAAGGCCGGGGCGCCAAGTTCGTCCAGCGGAAAAATGGCCAAAAAACGGGTGGGCTATAGCCTTGGGGGGAGGGGCTGGCCAACTTTGTCCGCCGGACTCGGAATGGGGTGAGACTTTGCGAGCGGCCTCCGCGTGCCAAAAATAGGCCGCGGGCACAGCCGCGCCCAAAAATAACCCCCAGATGGTCGGCGCGCCCAAACCCCCCAACGGAAAAATGGCCAAAAAACGGGTGGGCTATAGCCTTGAGGGGAGGGGCTGGCCCACTTCATCCGCCGGGCTCGGAATGGGGCGAGACTTTGCGAGCATCCTCCGTGTGCCAAAAATAGGCCGCGGGCACAGCCGCGCCCAAAAATAACCGCCCGAAGGCCGGGGAGCCAAGTTCGTCCAGCGGAAAAATGGCCAAAAAACGGATGGGCTATAGCCTTGGGGGGAGGGGCTGGCCCACTTCGTCCGCCGGACTCGGAATGGGGCGAGACTTTGCGAGCGGCCTCCATGTGCCAAATATAGGCCCGGGCGCAGCCGCGCCCAAAAATAACTGCCCGAAGGCCGGGGCGCCAATTTCGTCCAGCGGAAAAATGGCCAAAAAACGGATGGGCTATAGCCTTGGGGGAGGGATGGCCCCTTCGTCCGCCGGACTCGGAATGGGGTGAGACTTTGCGAGCGGCCTCCATGTGCCAAATATAGGCCCGGGCGCAGCCGCGCCCAAAAATAACCGCCCGAAGGCCGGGTCGTCAAGTTCGCCCAGCGGAAAAATGGCCAAAAAATGGGTGGGCTATAGCCTTGGGGGGAGGGGCTGGCCAACTTCGTCCGCCGGACTCGGAATGGGGCGAGACTTTGCGAGCGTCCTCCGTGTGCCAAAAATAGGCTGCGGGCACAGCCGCGCCCAAAAATAACCTCCCGAAGGCCGGGGCGCTAAGTTCGTCCAGCGGAAAAATGGCCAAAAAACGGGTGGGCTATAGCCTTGGGGGGAGGGGCTGGCCCACTTCGTCCGCCAGACTCGGAATGGGGTGAGACGTTGCGAGTGGCCTCCGCGTGCCAAAAATAGGCCGCGGGCACAGCCGCGCCCAAAAATAACCCCCAGATGGTCGGCGCGCCCAAACCCCCCAACGGAAAAATGACCAAAAAACGGGTGGGCTATAGCCTTGAGGGGAGGGGCTGGCCCACTTCATCCGCCGGGCTCGGAATGGGGCAAGACTTTGCGAGCGGCCTCCATGTGCCAAATATAGGCCCGAGTGCAGCCGCGCCCAAAAATAACTGCCCGAAGGCCGGGGAGCCAAGTTCGTCCAGCGGAAAAATGGCCAAAAAACGGATGGGCTATAGCCTTGGGGGGAGGGGCTGGCCCACTTCGTCCGCCGGACTCGGAATGGAGCGAGACTTTGCGAGCGGCCTCCATGTGCCAAATATAGGCCCGGGCGTAGCCGCGCCCAAAAATAACTGCCCGAAGGCCGGGGCGCCAATTTCGTCCAGCGGAAAAATGGCCAAAAAACGGATGGGCTATAGCCTTGGGGGGAGGGGATGGCCCCCTTCGTCCGCCGGACTCGGAATGGGGCGAGACTTTGCGAGCGGCCTCCGTATGCCAAAAATAGGCCGCGGGCACAGCCGCGCCCAAAAATAACCGCCCGAAGGCCGGGGCGCCAAGTTCGCCCAGCGGAAAAATGGCCAAAAAATGGGTGGGCTATAGCCTTGCGGGGAGGGGCTTGCCGACTTCGTCCGCCAGACTCGGAATGGGGTGAAACTTTGCGAGCGGCCTCCGCGTGCAAAAAATATGGCCGCGGGCACAGCCGCGCCCAAAAATAACCACCCGAAGGTCGGCGCGCCCAAACCCCCCAGCGGAAAAATGGCCAATAACGGGTGGGCTATAGCCTTGGGGGGAGGGGCTGGCCAACTTCGTCCGCCGGACTCGGAATGGGGCGAGACTTTGCGACTGGCCTCCGTGTGCCAAAAATAGGCCGCGGGCACAGCCGCGTCCAAAAATAACCGCCCGAAGGCCGGAGTGCCAAGTTTGTCCATCGGAAAAATGGCCAAAAAATGGGTGGGCTATAGCCTTGGGGGGAGGGGCTGGCCCACTTCGTCCGCCGGGCTCGGAATGGGGCTAGACTTTGCGAGCGGCCTCCGTATGCCAAAAATAGGCCGCGCGCACAGCCGCGCCCAAAAATAACCGCCCGAAGGCCGGGTCGCCAAGTTCGCCCAGCGGAAAAATGACCAAAAAACGGGTGGGCTATAGCCTTGAGGGGAGGGGCTGGCCCACTTCATCCGCCGGGCTCGGAATGGGGCAAGACTTTGCGAGCGGCCTCCATGTGCCAAATATAGGCCCGAGTGCAGCCGCGCCCAAAAATAACTGCCCGAAGGCCGGGGAGCCAAGTTCGTCCAGCGGAAAAATGGCCAAAAAACGGATGGGCTATAGCCTTGGGGGGAGGGGCTGGCCCACTTCGTCCGCCGGACTCGGAATGGTGCGAGACTTTGCGAGCGGCCTCCATGTGCCAAATATAGGCCCGGGCGTAGCCGCGCCCAAAAATAACTGCCCGAAGGCCGGGGCGCCAAGTTCGCCCAGCGGAAAAATGGCCAAAAACGGATGGGCTATAGCCTTGGGGGAGGGATGGCCCCCTTCGTCCGCCGGACTCGGAATGGGCGAGAGACTTGCGAGCGGCCTCCGTATGCCAAAAATAGGCCGCGGGCACAGCCGCGCCCAGAATAACCGCCCAAGGCCAGGCGCCAAGTTCGCCCAGCGGAAAAATGGCCAAAAATGGGTGGGCTATAGCCTTGCGGGGAGGGCTTGCCGACTTCGTCCGCCAGAGACTCGGAATGGGGTGAAACTTTGCGAGCGGCCTCCGCGTGCAAAAAAATATGGCCATGGGCACAGCCGCGCCAAAAATAACCACCGAAGGTCGGGCGCGCCCAAACCCCCAGCGGAAAAATGGCCAATAACGGGTGGGCTATAGCCTTGGGGGAGGGGGCTCGCCAAGTTCGACCGCCGCACTCGGAATGGGGCGAGACTTTGCGACCGGCCTCCGTGTGCCAAAAATAGGCAGCGGGCACAGCCGCGTCCAAAATAACCGCCCGAAGGCCGGAGTGCCAAGTTTGTCCATCGGAAAAATGGCCAAAAATGGGTGGGCTATAGCCTTGGGGGAGGGGCTGGCCCACTCTCGTCCGCCGGGCTCGGAATGGGGCTAGACTTTGCAGCGGCCTCCATGTGCCAAATATAGGCCCGGGCACAGCCGCGCCAAAAATAACTGCCCGAAGGCCGGGCGCCAATTTCGTCAGCGGCAAAATGGCCAAAAACGGATGGGCTATAGCCTTGGGGGAGGATGGCCCCTTCGTCCGCCGGACTCGGAATGGGGCGAGACTTTGCGAGCGGCCTCCGTATGCCAAAAATAGGCCGCGGGCACAGCCGCACCCAAAAATAACCGCCCGAAGGCCGGGGCGCCAAGTTCGCCCAGCGGAAAAATGGCCAAAAAATGGGTGGGCTATACCCTTGGGGGGACGGGCTGGCCAACTTCGTCCGCCGGGCTCGGAATGGGGCTAGACTTTGCGAGCGGCCTCCATGTGCCAAATATAGGCCTGGGCACAGCCGCGCCCAAAATTAACTGCCCGAAGGCCGGGGAGCCAAGTTCGTCCAGCGGAAAAATGGCGAAAAAACGGATGGGCTATAGCCTTGGGGGTAGGGGCTGGCCCACTTCGTCCGCCGGACTCGGAATGGGGCGAGACTTTGCGAGCGGCCTCCATGTGCCAAATATAGGCCCGGGCGCAGCCGCGCCCAAAAATAACTGCCCGAAGGCCGGGGCGCCAATTTCGTCCAGCGGCAAAATGGCCAAAAAACGGATGGGCTATAGCCTTGGGGGGAGGGGATGGCCCCCTTCGTCCGCCGGACTCGGAATGGGGCGAGAATTTGCGAGCGGCCTCCGTATGCCAAAAATAGGCCGCGGGCACAGCCGCACCCAAAAATAACCGCCCGAAGGCCGGGGCGCCAAGTTCGCCCAGCGGAAAAATGGCCAAAAAATGGGTGGGCTATACCCTTGGGGGGAGGGGCTGGCCAACTTCGTCCGCCGGACTCGGAATGGGGCGAGACTTTGCGAACGGCCTCCGCGTGCCAAAAATAGGCCGCGGGCACAGCCGTGCCCAAAAATAACCACCCGAAGGCCGGGGCGCCAAGTTCGTCCAGCGGAAAAATGGCCAAAAAACGGGTGGGCTATAGCCTTGCGGGGAGGGGCTTGCCCACGCCCGTCCATGAGACTCGGAATGGGGTGAGACTTTGCGAGCGGTCTCGCGTGCAAAAAAATATGGTCAGCGGGCACAGCCGCGCTAAAAATAACCACCCGAAGGTCGTCGCGCCCAAACCCCCCCAGCGGAAAAATGGCCAATAACGGGCGGGCTATAGCCTTGGGGAGGGCTGGCCAACTTCGTCCGCCGGACTCGGAATGGGGTGAGACTTTGCGAGCGGCCTCCGCGTGCCAAAAATAGGCCGCGGGCACAGCCGCGCCCAAAAATAACCGCCCGAAGGCCGGGGCGCCAAGTTCGTCCAGCGGAAAAATGGCCAAAAAACGGGTGGGCTTTAGCCTTGGGGGGAGGGGCTGGCCCACTTCGTCCGCCGGGCTCGGAATGGGGCGAGATATTGCGAGCAGCCTCCGCATGCCAAAAATAGGCCGCGTGCACAGCCGCACCCAAAAATAGCTGCCCGAAGACCGGGGCGCCAAGTTCGTCCAGCGGAAAAATGGCCAAAAAACGGCTGGGCTATAGCCTTGGGGGGAGGTGCTGGCGAACTTCGTCCGCTGGACTTGGAATGGGGCGAGACTTTGCGAGCGGCCTCCGCGTGCCAAAGGTAGGCCGCGGGCACAGCCGCGCCCAAAAATAATCGTCCGAAGGTCGGCGCTCCCAAACCCCCCAGCGGAAAAATGGCCAATAAACGGGAGGGCTATAGCCTTGGGGGGAGGGGCTGGCAAACTTCGTCCGCCGGACTCGGAATGGGGCGAGACTTTGCGAGCCGCCTCGCGCGGTACCAAAAATAGGCCATGGCACAACCGCGCCCAAAATAACCGACCGACGGCCGGGCGCGAGTTCTTCCTGCAGAAAAATGGCCAAAAAACGGGTGGGCTATAGCCTTGGGGAGTGGGGCTGGCCAACTTCGTCCGCCGGACTCGGAATGGGGCAAGACTTTTCGAGCAGCCTCTGCGTGCCAAAAATAGGCCGCGGGCACAGCCCGCCCAAAAATAATCGCCCGAAGGCCGGGCCGCCAAGTTCGTCCAGCGGAAAAATGGCCAAAAAACGGGTGGGCTATAGCCTTGGGGGGAGGGGCTGGCCGACTTCGTCCGCCGGGCTCGGAATGGGGTGAGACTTTACGAGTGGCCTCCGCGTGCCAAAACTATGGCCGCGGGCACAGCCGCGCCCAAAAATAACCGCCCGAAGTTCGTCCAGCGGAAAAATGACAAAAAACGGGTGGGCTATAGCCTTGGGGGGAGGGGCTGGCCAACTTCGTCCGCCGGACTCGGAATGGGGTGAGACTTTGCGAGTGCCCTCCGCATGCTAAAAATAGGCCGCGGACACAGTCGCGCCCAAAAATAACCACCCGAAGTTCGTCCACCGGAAAAATGACAAAAAACGGGTGAGCTATAGCCTTGGGGGGAGGGGCTGGCCCACTTTGTCCGCCGGACTCGGAATGGGGCGAGACTTTGCGTGCGGCCTCCGTGTTCCAAAAATAGGCCGCGGGTACAGCCGCGCCCAAAAATAACCGCCCGAAGGCTGGGCCGCCAAGTTCGTCCAGCGGAAAAATGGCCAAAAAACGGGTGGGCTATAGCCTTGGGGGGAGGGGCTGGCCAACTTCTTCCGCCGGACTCGGAATGGGGCGAGGCTTTGCGAGCGGCCTCCGCGTGCCAAAAACAGGCCGCGGGCACTGCCGAACCCAGAAATAACCGCCCAAAGGCCGGGGCGCCAAGTTCGTCCAGCGGAATAATGGCCAAAAAACGGGTGGGCTACAGCCTTGCGGGGAGGGGCTGGCCAACTTCGTCCGCCGGACTCAGAATGGGGCGAGACTTTGCGAGCGGCCACCGCGTGCCAAAAATAAGCCGCGGGCACTGCCGAACCCAAAAATAACCACCCGAAGGCCGGGGCGCCAAGTTCGTCCAGCGGAATAATGGCCAAAAAACGGGGTGGGCTATAGCCTTGGGGGGAGGGGCTGGCCAACTTCGTCCGCCGGACTCGGAATGGGGTGATACTTTGCGAGCGGCCTCCGCATGCCAAAAATAAGCCGCGGGCACTGCCGAACCCAAAAATAACCACCCGAAGGCCGGGGCGCCAAGTTCGTCCAGCGGAATAATGGCCAAAAAACGGGTGGGCTACAGCCTTGGGGGGAGGGGCTGGCCCACTTCGTCCGCCGGACTCGGAATGGGGTGAGACTTTGCGAGCGGCCTCCGCATGCCAAAAATAAGCCGTGGGCACTGCCAAACCCAAAAATAACCACCCGAAGGCCGGGGCGCCAAGTTCGTCCAGCGGAATAATGGCCAAAACACGGGTGGGCTATAGCCTTGGGGGGAGGGGCTGGCCAACTTCGTCCGCCGGACTCGGAATGGGGCGAGAATTTACGAGCAGCCTCTGCATGCCAAAGATAGGCCGTGGACACAGCCCGCCCAAAAATAACCGCCCGAAGGCCGGGCCGCCAAGTTCGTCCAGCGGAAAAATGGCCAAAAAACGGGTGGGCTATAGCCTTGGGAGGAGGGGCTGGCCGACTTCGTCCGCCGGGCTCGGAATGGGGTGAGACTTTACGAGTGGCCTCCACGTGCCAAAACTATGGCCACGGCACAGCCAGCGCTTAAAATAACCGCCTGAAGTTCGTCCAGTGGAAAAATGACAAAAGCGGGTGGGCTATAGCCTTGGGGGGAGGGGCTGGCCAACTTCGTCCGCCGGACTCGGAATGGGGCGAGACTTTGCGTGCGGCCTCCGTGTTCCAAAAATAGGCCGCGGGCACAGCCGCGCCCGAAAATAACTGCCCGAAGGCCGGGCCGCCAAGTTCGTCCAGCGGAAAAATGGCCAAAAACGGGTGGGCTATAGCCTTGGGGGACGGGCTGGCCAACCGTCCGCCCGGACTCGGAATGGGGCGAGGCTTTGCGAGCGGCCTCCGCGCGTGCAAAAACAGGCCGTGGGCACTGCCGAACCCAAAAATAACCGCCCGAAGGCCGGGGAGCCATGTTCGTCCAGCGGAATAAGGCCCCAAAACCGGGTGGGCTACAGCCTTGGGGGGAGGGGCTGGCCAACTTCGTCCGCCGGACTCAGAATGGGGCGAGACTTTGTGAGCGGCCACCGCGTGCCAAAAATAAGCCGCGGGCACTGCCGAACCCAAAAATAACCGCCCGAAGGAAGGGGCGCCAAGTTCGTCCAGCGGAATAATGGCCAAAAAACGGGTGGGCTAGTGCCTTGGGGGAGGGGCTGGCCAACCGTCCGCGGACTCGGAATGGGGTGAGACTGCGAGCGGCCTCGCATGCCAAAAATAAGCGCGGGCACAGCCGCACCCAAAAATAACCCCGAAGTCCGCCCAGCGGAAAAATGACAAAAAACGGGTGGGCTATAGCCTTGGGGAGGGCTGGCCACCCGTCCGCGGACTCGGAATGGGGCGAGACTTTCCGTGCGGCCTCCGTGTTCCAAAAATAGGCCGGGGCACAGCCGCGCCAAAAATAACCACTTGAAGGCCGGGCCGCCAAGTTCGTCCAGCGGAAAAATGGCCAAAAAACGGGTGGGCTATAGCCTTGGGTGGAGGGGCTGGCCAACTTCGTCCGCCGGACTCGGAATGGTACGAGACTTTACGAGCGGCCTCCGCGTGCCAAAAATAGGCCGTGGACACAGCCGCGCCCAAAAATAACCGCCCGAAGGCTGGGCCGCCAAGTTCGTCCAGCGGAAAAATGGCCAAAAGCGGGTGGGCTATAGCCTTGGGGGAGGGGCTGGCCAACCGTCCGCTGGGCTCGGCAGGGGGTGAGACTTTGCGAGGGGCCTCCGCGTGCCACAACTACGGCCGCGGGCACAGCCGCGCCCAACAATAACCGCTCGACCGCCGGCGCGCCAACTCCGCCCAGCGTAAAAATGGGCAATAAAGCAGCGGGGCTATAGCATTGGGGTAGGGCTGGCCAACCGTCCGCGGACTCGGAATGGGGTGAGACTTTGCGAGCGGCCTCCACCTGCCAAAAATAAGCCGCTGGCACAGCTGCGCCAAAAAATAACCGCCCGAAGGCTGGGGCGCCAAGTTCGTCCAGCGGAAAAATGGCCAAAAAACGGGTGGGCTATAGCCTTGGGGGGAGGGGTTGGCCAACTTCGTCCGCCGGACTCGGAATGGGGTGAGACTTTGCGATCGGCCTTCAGCGTGCAAAAAGCCAGCGGTCACAGCCGCGCCCAAAAATAACCGCCCGAAGTTCGTCCAGCGGAAAAATGACAAAAAACGGGTGGGCTATAGCCTTGGGGGGAGGGGCTGGCCAACTTCGTCCGCCGGACTCGGAATGGGGCTAGACTTTTCGTGCGGCCTCCGTGTTCCAAAATTAGGCAGCGGGCGCAGCCACGTCCAAATGTAACCGCTCGAAAACCGGGGCGCCAAGTTCGTCCAGCGGGAAAATGGCCAAAAAATGGGTGGGCTATAGCCTTGGGGAGAGGGGCTGGCCAACTTCGTCCGCCGGACTTGGAATGGGGCAAGACTTTGCGAGCGGCCTCCGCGTTGTAAAAATAGGCCACGGGCACAGCCGCGCCAAAAAAAAACCTCCCGAAGGCCGGGGCGCCAAGTTCGACCAGCGGAAAAATGGCCAACATCGTCCGCGGACTCGGGATGGGACGAGACTTTGCGAGCGACCTCCGCGTGCCAAAAATAGGCCGCCGGCACAGCCGTGCCCAAAAATAACCGCCCGAAGGTTGGCGCGCCCAAACCCCCCAGCGGAAAAATGGCCAAAAAACGGGTGGGCTATAGCCTTGGGGAGCGGCTGGCCAACTTCGTCCGCCGGACTCGGTATGGGGTGAGACTTACTGAGCGGCCTCCGCGTGTCAAAATAGGCCGCGGGCACAGCCGCGCCAAAAATAACCGCCCAAAGGCCGGGCGCCAAGTTCGTCCAGCGGTAAAATGGCCAAAAGCGGGTGGGCTATAGCCTTGGGGAGGGGCTGGCCAACTTCGTCCGCCGGACTCGGAATGGGGCGAGACTTTGCGAGCGGCCTCGCGTGCTAAAAATAGGCCTTGGGCACAGTCGCGCCAAAAAAATAACCGCTCGAAGGCCGGGCGCCAAGTTCGTCCAGCGGAAAAATGGCCAAAAAACGGGTGGACTATAGCCTTGGGGGGAGGGGCTGGCCAACTTCGTCCGCCGGACTCGGAATGGGGCGAGACCTTACAAGTGGCCTCCGCGTGCCAAAATTAGGCAGCGGGCGCAGCCACGCCCAAAAATTACCGCTCAAAAGCCTAGGCGCCAAGTTCCTCCAGCGGAAAAATGGCCAAAAAACGGGTGGGCTATAGCCTTGGGGGGAGGGGCTGGCCAACTTCGTCCGCCGGACTCGGAATGGGGCGAGACTTTGCGAGCGGCCACCGCGTGCCAAAAATAGGCCGCGGGCACAGCCGCACCCAAAAATAACCGCCCGAAGGCCGGGGCGCCAAGTTCGTCCAGCGGAAAAATGGCCAAAAAACGGGTGGGCTATAGCCTTGGGTGGAGGGGCTGGCCTACTTCGTCCGCCGGACTCGGAATGGTACGAGACTTTACGAGCGGCCTCCGCGTGCCAAAAATAGGCCACGGGCACAGTCGCGCCCAGAAATAACCATCCGAAGGCGGGCGCCAAGTTCGACCAAGCGGAAAAATGGCCAACATCGTCCAGCGGACTCGGTATGGGGCGAGACTTTGCAGCGACCTCCGTGTGCCAAAAATAGGCCGCAGGCACAGCCGCGTAAAAAATAACCGCCCGAAGGTTAGCGCGCCCAAACCCCAAGCGGAAAAATGGCCAAAAGCGGGTGGGCTATAGCATTGGGGAGGGGCTGGCCCACTTCGTCCGCGGACTCGGTATGGGGTGAGACTTACGAGCGGCCTCCACGTGCCAAAAATAGGCCCGCGGGCACAGCCGCGCCCGAAAATAACCGCCCGAAGGCCGGGCGCCAAGTTCGTCCAGCGGAAAAATGGCCAAAAACAGGAGGGCTATTGCCTTGGGGAGGGGCTGGCCAACTCGTCCGTCCGCGGACTCGGAATGCGGCGAGACTTTGCGAGCGGCCTCCACGTGCCAAAAATAACCCCCCAAAGATCGGCGCGCCCAAACCCCCCAGCGGAAAAATGGCCAAAAGCGGGTGGGCTATAGCCTTGGGGAAGGGGCTGGCCAACCGTCCGCCGGACTCGGAATGGGGTGAGACTTTTGCGAGCAGCCTCCGCGTGCCCAAAAAATAGGCCACGGGCACAGCCGTACCAAAAATAACCACCCGAAGGCCGGGCAACAAGTTCATCCCGCGGAAAAATGGCCCACCAACGGGTGGGCTATAGCCATGGGGGGAGGGGCTGGCCAACTTCGTCCGCCGGACTCGGAATGGGGCGAGACTTTGCGAGCGGCCTCCCCATCCGAAAAATTGGCCGTGGACAAAGCCGTACCCATAAATAACCCCCGAAGGCCAGGCGCCAAGTTCGTCCAGCGCAAAAATGGCCAAAAAAGCGAGGTGGGCTATAGCAGCCTGGGGGAGGGCTGGCCAGCAAGTCCGCTTGGACTCGGAATGGGGCGAGACTTTACGAGCGGCCTCCACGTGCTAAAAATAGGCCTTGGCACAGCCGCGCAGCAAAAATAACCCCGAGAAGGTCGGCGCACCCAAACCCCCCAGCGGAAAATGGCCAAGAAGCGGGTGGGCTATAGCCTTGGGGGAGGGCTGGCCAACCGTCCGCCGGACTCGGAATGGGGCGAGACTTTGCGAGCGGCCTCCGCGTGCCAAAAATACACGGCTGGCACAGCCGCGCCCAAAAATAACCCCCGAAGGTCGGCGCGGCCAAACCCCCCAGTGGAAAAATGGCCAAAAAACGGGTGGGCTATAGCCTTGGGGAGGGGCTGGCCCACCGTCCGCCGGCCTCGGAATGGGGTGAGACTTGCGAACGGCCTCCAGCGTGCCCGAAAAAGGCCACAGGCACAGCCCGCGTCCAAAATAACCCCCCAAAGGTCGGCGCACCCAAACCCCCCAGCGGAAAAATGGCCAATAAGCGGGTGGGCTAAAGCCTTGGGGGGAGGTGCTGGCCGACTTCGTCCGCCGGACTCGGAATGGGGCGAGACTTTTCGAGCGGCCTCCGCGTGCCAAAAATACGCGGTGGGCACAGCCGTACCCAAAAATAACCGCCCGAAGGCCGGGGCAACAAGTTCATCCACCGTAAAAATGGCCAAAAAACGGGTGGGCTATAGCCTTGGGGGGAGGGGCTGGCCGACTTCGACCGCCGGACTCGGAATGGGGCGAGACTTTGCGACCCGGCCTCCCGCGTCCCAAAAATAGGCCGTGGACAAAGCCGCACCCAAAAATAACCCCCGAAGGTCGGCGCGGCAAAAACCCCAGTGGAAAAATGGCCAAAAATGGGTGGGCTATAGCCTTGGGGGAGGGCTGGCCACGCCGTCCGCCGGCCTCGGAATGGGGTGAGACTTTGCGAACGGCCTCTGCGTGCCCAAAAAAGCCCACGGGCACAGCCGTACCCAAAAATAACCCCCCAAAGGTCGGCGCACCCAAACCCCCCAGCGGCAAAATGGCCAACAAACGGGTGGGCTATAGCCTTGGGGGGAGGGGCTGGCCAATTTCGTCTGCCGGACTCGGAATGGGGTGAGACTTTGCGAAGCGGGCTCTACGTGCCAAAAATACGGTGGGCACAGCCGCACCCAAAAATAACCTTGAAGGTCGGGCGCGCCCAAACCCCAAGCGGGAAAATGGACAAAAAAACGGGTGGGCTATAGCCTTGGGGAGAGGGCTGGCCCACCGTCCGCCCGGACTCGGAATTGAGTGAGACTTTGTGAGCGGCCTCGCGTACACTCAAAATAGGCCACGGGCACAGCCGTACCAAAATAACCGCCCGAAGGCCGGGCAACAAGTTCGTCCAGCGGAAAAATGGCCAAAAACAGGTGGGCTATAGCCTTGGGGGAGGGGCTGGCCAACTTTCGTCCGCGGACTCGGAATGGGGCGAGACTTGCGCAGCGGCCTCCGCGTGCTAAAAATAGGGCGCGGGCACACAGCGCGCCCAAAAATAACCGCCCGAAGTTCGTTCAGCGGAAAAATGACAAAAAAGCGGGTGGGCTATAGCCTTGGGGAGGGGCTGGCCAACTTCGTCCCGCCAGACTCGGAATGGGGGAGACTTTACGAGCAGCCTCTGCGTGCCAAAAATAGGGCCACGGGCACAGCCCGCCCAAAAATAACCGCCCAAGGCCGGCCGCCAAGTTCGTCCAGCGGAAAAATGGCCAAAAGCGGGTGGGCTATAGCCTTGGGTGTAGGGGCTGGCCAACTTAGTCCGCCCGGACTCGTAATGGGGCGAGACTTTACAGAGCGGACTCAGCGTACCAAATATAGGCCCATGGACACAGCCGCGCCCAAAAATAACTGCCCGAAGGCCGGGCCGCCAATTTCGTCCAGCGGAAAAATGGCCAAAAAACGGGTGGGCTATAGCCTTGGGGGGAGGGGCTGGCCAACATCCTACGCTGGGCACGGAATGGGGTGAGACATTGCGAATGGCCACCGCGTGCCAAAACTATGGCCTCGGGCACAGCCGCGCCCAAAAATAACCGCCCGAAGGTCGGCGCGCCCAAACCCCCCAGCGTAAAAATGGCCAAGAAACGGGTGGGCTATAGCCTTGGGGGGAGGGGCTGGCCCACTTCGTCCGCCGGCCTCGGAATGGGGTGAGACTTTGCGAATGGCCTCCGCGTGCTAAAAATAGGCCGCGGGCACAGCCGTACCCAAAATAACCCCCAAAGGTCGGTGGCCCAAACCCCAGCGGAAAAATGGCCAAGAAACGAGTGGGCTAAAGCCTTGGGGGGAGGGGCTGGCCGACTTGTCCGCCCGGACTCGGAATGGGCGAGACTTTGCGAGCGGCCTCCAGCGTGCTAAAAATAGGCCTTGGGCACAGCCGCGCGCAAAAATAACCCGCCCGAAGTTCGTTCAGCGGAAAATGACAAAAAGCGGGTGGGCTATAGCCTTGGGGGGGAGGGCTGGCCCACGCCGTCCGCCAGACTCGGAATGGGGGAGACTTTACGAGCAGCCTCTGCGTGCCAAAATAGGCCACAGGCACAGCCCGCCCAAAAATAACCGCCGAAGGCCGGGCCGCCAAGTTCGTCCAGCGGAAAAATGGCCAAAAACGGGTGGGCTATAGCCTTGGGTGTAGGGCTGGCCAACCGTCCGCCGGACTCGTAATGGGGCGAGACTTTACGAGCGGACTCCGCGTACAAAATATATGCCCCCGGCCCAGCCGCCCCCAAAAATAACCCCCCGAAGGCCGGGCCGCCAATTTCGTCCAGCGGAAAAATGGCCAAAAAACGGGTGGGCTATTGCCTTTGGGGGTGGGGCTGGCCAACCGTCGTACGCTGGGCTCGGAATGGGGGTGAGACTTTGCGAGTGGCCTCCGCGTGCAAAACTATGGCAGCATGGCACAGCCAGCGCAAAAATAACCGCCCGAAGGTCGGCGCGCCCAAACCCCAGCGTAAAAATGGCCAATAAGCGGGAGGGCTATAGCATTGGGGTAGGGGCTGGCTAACAAATCCGCACGGACTCGGAATGGGGTGAGACTTTGCGAGCGGCCTTCACGTGCCAAAAATATACATGCAGGCACAGTCGCGTTGCCAAAAATACCCACCCGAAGGCCGGGGCGCTTAAGTTCGTCCAGCGGAAAATGGCCACAAAAGCGGGTGGGATATAGCCTTGGGGGTGGGGCTGGCTCGCCGTCCGCGGACTCGGAATGGAGCGAGACTTTCTGATGCGCCTCCGTGTGCCAAAAAATAGGCTGCGGGCACAGCCGTGCCTAAAAATACCCGCCCGAAGGGCGGGCGTCAAGTTCGTCCAGCGGAAAATGGCCCAAAAGCGGGTGGGCTATAGCCTTGGGGGTGGGGCTGGCCAACTCGTCCGCCGGACTCGGAATGGCGCGAGGCTTTACGAGGCGCCTCCGTGTGCCAAAAATAGGCCGCGGGCACAGCCGGGCCAAAAATACCCGCCCGAGGCAGGCGCCAAGTTCGTCCAGCAGAAAATGGCCACAAAAACGGGTGGGCTATAGCTTGGGGGGTGGGGCGGGCCCGCCGTCTGCGGACTCGGAATGGGGGCGAGACTGCGAGGCGCCTCCGTGTGCCAAAAATAGGCAGCAGGCACAGCCGCGCCCAAAAATACCCTCCAGAAAGTGGGGGCGCCAAGTTCGTCAGCGGAAAATGGCCACAAAAGCGGGTGGGCTATAGCCTTGAGGGTGGGGCTGGCCCACTCCGTCCGCCGGACTCGGAATGGCGCGAGACTTTCACGAGGCACCTCCGTGTGCCAAAAATAGACCTTGGGCACAGCCGCGCCCAAAATACCTGCCCGAAGGCCAGGGCGCCAAGTTCGTCCAGCGGAAAATGGCCACAAAAGCGGGTGGGCTATAGCCTTGGGGGTGGGGCCGGCCCCTCAAATCCGCCGGACTCGGAATGGCGCGAGACTTTGTGAGGCGCCTCCGTGCGCCAAAAATATGCCGCTTGAGCACAGCCGCGCCCAAAATACCCGCCTGAAGGCAGGCGCCAAGTTCCTACAGCGGAAAATCGCCACAAAAACGTGGTGGGCTTTAGGCTTGGGGGGTGGGGCTGGCCAACTTCGTCCTCCTGAATCGGTATGGAGCGAGTCTTTACGTTGCGCCTCCGTGTGCCTAAAATAGGCTGCGGGCACAGCCACGCCCAAAAATACCCGCCCGAAGGCCGGGGAGCCAAGTTCCTTCAGCGGAAAATGGCCACAAAAGCAGGTGGGCTATAGCCTTGGGGGTGGGGCAGAAGCCAAATCCGCCGGACTCGGAATGGCGCGAGACTTTGTGGAGGCGCCTCCGTGTGCGAAAAAAATATACCCACATGAGCACAGCCGCGCCAAAAATCTCGCCGAAGGCCGGGCGCCAACCGTCCAGCGGAAAATGGCCACAAAAGCGGGTGGGCTATAGCCTTGGGGAAGTGGGGCAGCCGACAAATCCGCCGGACTCGGAATGGCGCGAGACTTTGTGAGGCGCCTCCGTGTGCCAAAAATATGCCGCAGGCACAGCGCGCCAAAAATACCCGCCCGAAGGGCGGGACGCCATGTTCGTCCAGCGGAAAATGGCCACAAAGCGGGTGGGATATAGCCTTGGGGGTGGGGGCTGGCTCGCTTCGTCCGCGGACTCGGGAATGGAGCGAGACTTTACGATGCGCCTCCGTGTGCCAAAAATAGGCTGCGGGCACAGCCGTGCCAAAAATCGCCCGAAGGCAGGGCGTCAAGTTCGTCCAGCGGAAAATGGCCACAAAAGCGGGTGGGCTATAGCCTTGGGGGTGGGGCTGGCCAACCTTCCGCTGGACTCGGAATGGCGCGAGAGCTTTACGAGGCACCGCCGTGTGCGAAAAATAGGCCGTGGGCACGGCCGGGCCCGAGATTACCCGCCCGAAGGCGGGCGCCAAGTTCCTCCAGCGGAAACTAGCCACACAAAAGCAGGTGGGCTATAGCCTTGGGGGTGGGGCTGGCCCACCCGTCCGCGGACTCGGAATGGGCGAGACTTTACGATCGCCTCCGTGTGCCACAAAAAATAGGTCGCGGCACAGCCGCTCCCAAAATACCCGCTTAGAAGGCCAGGCGCCGAGTTCGTCCAGCGGAAAAGGCCACAAAAGCAGGGTGGGCTATAGCACAGGGGGTGGGGCTGGCCCGCTCAAATCCCGCCCGGACTCGGAATGGGCCGAGACTTTGGGAGCGGCCTCCGTTATGCCAAAAATAGGCTACGGGCACAGCCGCGCGCGAAAAATAACCGACCGAAGAAGGCGGCGCCAAGTTCGTCCAGCGGAAAAAGGCCACAAAAACGGGTTAGCAATATCCTTGGGGGTGGGGCTGGCCAACATCGTCCGCCTCGGACTCGGAATGGGCCGAGACTTTGGGAGGCGGCCTCCGTGGTAACCAAAAATAGGTCACGGGCACTGCAGCGTGCCCAAAATACCCGCCCGAAGGCCGGGGCGCGCCAAGTTCGTCCAGCGGAAAAAGGCCACAAAAGCGGGTGGGCTATAGCCTTGGGGGTGGGGCTGGCCCGCCCGTCCGCGGACTCGGAATGGCGCGAGACTTTGCGAGCGGACTCGCATGCCAAAAATAGGCCATGGGTACAGCCACGCCCAAAAATGACCCCTGAAGGCCAGGCGCCATATTCGTCATCAGCGGAAAAATAGCCAAAAATGGGTGGGCTATAGCCTTCAGGGGAGGGCTGGCCAACCGTCGCCGGACTCGGAATGGGGCGAGACATTGCAGCGGCTTCCGCGTGCCAAAAATAGGCGTGGGCAATGCCGTGCCAAAATAACCACCCGAAGGCCGGGGCGACATGTTCGTCAGCCGGAAAAATGGCCAAAAGCGGGTGGGCTATAGCCTAAGGAGGAGGGCTGGCCCGCTTCGTCCGCCGGACTTTGAATGGGGCGAGACTGCGACTGGCCTCCGCGTGCAAAAATAGGCCCCTGAGCACAGCCGCGACCAAAAATAACTGCCACGAAGGCAGTCGCCAAGTTCGGCCAGTGCTGGAAATGGCCAAAAGCGGGTGGGGCGATAGCCTTGAGGGGAGGAGCTGGCCAACATCGTCTGCCGGACTCGGAATGGGGTGAGACTTTGCGGCGGCCTGTGCATTACAAAAATAGGCCGTGGGCTGCTTGCAGCCCAAAATAACAGCGCGAGCAGGGGTGCCAAGATTCGTCCAGCGGGAAAATGGCCAAAAAAAGCGGGTGGGCTATAGCCTTGGGGGAGGGGCTGGCCCACTTCGTCCCGGACTCGGAATGGGGCGAGAATTCTGCGAGCGGCTCTCCGCGTGCCAAAAATAGGCCGCGGGCACAGCCGCACCCAAAATAACATGCCCGAAGGCCGGGCGCGAGGATTGCGTCCCGGCGGAAAAATGGCCAAAAAAGCGGGTGGGCTATAGCCTTGGGGAGGGCTGGCCAACTTCGTCCGCCGGACACGGAATGGGGCGAGACTTTACGGGCGGCTCCGCGTGCCAAAAATAGGCCACGGGCACAGCCGCACCCAAAAATAACTGCCCGAAGGTCAGCCGCGCCCAAACTCCCAGCGGAAAAATGGCCAAAAATGGGTGGGCTATAGCCTTGGGGGAGGGGCTGGCCAACCCGTCCACTTTGACTCGGAATGGGGTGAGACTTTAAAAGTGGTCTACGCGTTCAAAAAATAGCCTTGAGCACAGCCCGCATGCAAAATAACCTGTGTGAAGGCCGGGCGCCAAGTTAATCCAGCGGAAAAATGGCCAAAAGGGTGGGCTATAGCCTTGGGGGGAGGGGCTGGCCAATTCGTCCATGATCGTGGAATGGGGCGAGACTTTGCGAGCGGCCTCCGCGTGCCAAAAATGAGCCATGGCACAGCGATCTGCAGAAATAACCACCCGATGGTCGGCGCGTCCAAACCCTCCAAGCGGAAAAATGGCCAAAAGCAGGTGGGCTATAGCCTTGGGAGAGGGCTGGCCCACCGTCCGCCCGGACTCGGAATGGGCGAGGCGTTGCGAAGCGGCCTCCGCGTGCCATAAATAGGCTGCGGGCACAGCCGCGCTTAAAAATAACCCCGAAGATCGTTGCACCCAAACCCCCCGGCGGAAAAATGGCCAAAAAGGGGGTGGCCTATAGCCTTCGGGGAGGCTCCACCGTTCGCGGACTCGGAATGGGGGTGAGACCTGCAATGGCGTCCTCACGCGATACCAAAAAATAGACCCGCTGGCACAGCCGCGCCCAAAAATAACCACCCGGCCCGGTCGCGCGCCTTAAACCCCACTGGAAAAATGGCCATGGTGGGCTGTAGCCTTGGGGGAGAGGCTGGCCCAGCAAATCCGCCGGACTCGGAATGGGGCGAGAATTTGCGAGCCAGCCTCCGCATGTTGTAAATAGGCAGCGAGGCACAGCCGCACCAAAAATAACCGCCCGAAGGCCAGGCGCTGGGGATTCGTCCAGCGGAAAAATGGCCAAAAAAGCGGGTGGGCTATAGCCTTAGAGAGGGAGAGGCTGGCTAGCTTCGTCCGCGGACTCGGAATAGGCGGCGAGACTTTGCAGCGGCCTCCGCGATACCAAAAATAGGCCACGGGCACAGCCGCACCCAAAAATAACTGCCCGAAGGTGCGGCGCGACCGAACCCCCAGCGGAAAAATGGCCAAAAAGCGGGTGGCTATAGCCTTGGGGAGGGGCTGGCCCACTCGTCCGCCTCGGCCTCGGAATGGGTGAGACTGCGAACGGCCTCCGCGTGCCGAAAAAGACCGCAGGCACAGCCCGTACCAAAAATAATAACCCAAAGGTGAGGTGTTTCAAACCCCATGGCGGAAAATGTGGCAAATGGGTGGGCTATAGCCTTGGGGGAGGAGCTGGCCAACCGTCGCCTGGGGACTCGGAATGGGATGAGACTTTAAAAGTGGTCTGCGCGTTCCAAAATAGGCCGCGGCACAGCCGCGCCAAAAATGGCCAAAA
>JAUJEF010000027.1:0-30574 GCA_030444885.1 Citrus sp. QX-2021
GGCACTGCCATGTGCCAAAAATAGGCCGCGGGCACAGCCGCGCCCAAAAATTCCCGGCCGAAGGCCGGGGCGCCAAGTTCGTCCAGCGGAAAATGGCCACAAAAACGGGTGGGCTATAGCCTTGGGGGGTAGGGCTGGCCAACTTCGCTCGCCGGACTCGGACTGGCGCGAGACTTTTTGACCAGCCTCCGTGTGCCAAAAATAGGCCACGGGCCAAGCCGCGCCCAAAAATACCCGCCAGAAGACCGGGGCGCCAAGTTCGTCCAGCGGAAAAAGGCCACAAAAACGGGTGGGCTATAGCCTTGGGGGGTGGGGCTGGCCGACTTCGTCCGCCGGACTCGGAATAACGCGAGACTTTGCGAGGCTTCCCGTGTGCCAAAAACAGGCCGCAGGCGCAGCCGTGCCCAAAAATACCCGCCCGAAGGCCGGGGCGCCATGTTCGTCCAGCGGAAAATGGCCACAAAAACGGGTGGGCTATAGCCTTGGGGGGTGGGGCTGGCCCACTTCGTCCGCAGGACTCGGAATGGCGCGAGACGTTACAAGGCGCCTCCGTGTGCCAAAAATAGGCCACGGCCACAGCCGCGCCCAAAAATACCCGCCCGAAGGCCAGGGCGCCAAGTTCGTCCAGCGGATAATGGCCACAAAAACGGTTGGGCTATAGCCTTGGGTGGTGGGGCTGGCCAACTTCATCCGCCGGACTCGGAATGGCGCGAGACTTTGCGAGGCGCTGCCATGTGCCAAAAATAGGCCACGGGCACAGCCGCGCCCAAAAATTCCTGCCCGAAGGCCGGGGCGCCAAGTTCGTCCAGCGGAAAATGGCCACAAAAACGGGTGGGCTATAGCCTTGGGTGGTGGGGCTGGCCAACTTCGTCCGCCGGACTCGGAACGGCGCGAGACTTTGCGAGGCACCTCCGTGTGCCAGAAATAGGCCGCGGGCACAGCCGCGCCCAAAAATACCCGCCCGAAGGCCGGGGCGCCAAGTTCGTCCAGCGGAAAAAGGCCACAAAAACGGGTGGGCTATAGCCTTGGGAGGTGGGGCTGGCCAACTTCGTCCGCTGGACTCGGAATATCATGAGACTTTGCGAGGCACCTCCGTGTGCCAACCATAGGCCGCGGGAACAGCCGCGCCCAAAAATACCCGCCCGAAGGCCGGGGCGCCAAGTTCGTCCAGCGGATAATGGCCACAAAAACGGTTGGGCTATAGCCTTGGGTGGTGGGGCTGGCCAACTTCGTCCGCCGGACTCGGAATGGCGCGAGACTTTGTGAGGCACTGCTATGTGCCAAAAATAGGCCGCGGGCACAGCCGCGCCCAAAAATACCCACCCGAAGGCCGGGGCGCCAAGTTCGTCCAGCGGAAAAAGGCCACAAAAACGGGTGGGCTATAGCCTTGGGGGGTGGGGCTGGCCAACTTCGTCCGCCGGACTCGGAATGGCGCGAGACTTTGCGAGGCGACTCCGTGTGCCAAAAATAGGACACGGCCAGAGCTGCGCCCACAAATTCCTGCCCGAAGGCCGGGGCTCCAAGTTCGTTCAGCGGAAAATGGCCACAAAAACGGTTGGGCTATAGCCTTGGGGGGTGGGGCTGGCCATCTTCGTCCGCCGGACTCGGAATGGCGCGAGACATTGCGAGGCGCCTCCGTGTACCAAAAATAGGCCGCGGGCACAGCCGCGTCCAAAAATACCCGCCCGAAGGCCGGGTGGCCAAGTTCGTCCAGCGGAAAAAGGCCACAAAAACGGGTGGGCTATAGCCTTGGGGGGTAGGGCTGGCCAACTTCGCTCGCCGGACTCGGACTGGCGCGAGACTTTTCGAGCGGCCTCCGTGTGCCAAAAATAGGCCACGGGCCAAGATGTACCCAAAAATACCCGCCCGAAGGCCGGGGCGCCAAGTTCGTCCAGCGGAAAAAGGCCACAAAAACGGGTGGGCTATAGCCTTGGGGGGTAGGGCTGGCCAACTTCGCTCGCCGGACTCTGAATGGCGTGAGACTTTGCGAGGTGCCTCCGTGTGCCAAAAATAGGCCGTGCACACAGCCGCGCCCTAAAATACCCGCCCGAAGGCCGGGGCGCCAAGTTCGTCCAGCGGAAAAAGGCCACAAAAACGGGTGGGCTACAGCCTTGGGGGGTGGGGCTGGCCAACTTCGTCCGCCGGACTCGGAATGGCGCAAAACTTTGCGACGCACCTCCGTGTGCCAAAAATAGGCCGCGGGCACAGCCGCGCCCAAAAATACCCGCCCGAAGGCCGGGGCGCCAAGTTCGTCCCGCGGAAAAAGGCCACAAAAACGGGTGGGCTATAGCCTTGGGGGGTGGGGCTGGCCAACTTCGTTCGCCGGACTCGGAATTGCGCGAGACTTTGCGAGGCGCCTCCGTGCGCCAAAAATAGGGCGCGGGCACAGCCTCGCCCAAAAATACCCGCCCGAAGGCCGGGGCGCCAAGTTCGTCCAGCGGAAAAAGGCCACAAAAAAGGGTGGGCTATAGCGTTGGGGGGTGTGGCTGGCCAACTTCGTCCGCCGTTGTCGGAATGGCGGGAGACATTGCGAGGCGTCTCCGTGTGCCAAAAATAGGGCGCGGGCACAGCCTCGCCCTAAAATACCTGCCCGAAGGCCGGGGCGCCAAGTTCGTCCAGCGGAAAAAGGCCACAAAAACGGGTGGGCTATAGCCTTGGGGGGTGGGGCTGGCCAACTTCGTCCGCCGGACTCGGAATGGCGCGAGACTTTGCGAGGCGACTCCGTGTGCCAAAAATAGGCCGCGGGCAGAGCCGCGCCCACAAATTCCTGCCCGAAGGCCGGGGCTCCAAGTTCGTTCAGCGGAAAATGGCCACAAAAACGGTTGGGCTATAGCCTTGGGGGGTGGGGCTGGCCATCTTCGTCCGCCGGATTCGGAATGGTGCGAGACATTGCGAGGCGCCTCCGTGTGCCAAAAATAGGCCACGGGCCAAGCCGCGCCCAAAAATACCCGCCCGAAGGCCGGGGCGCCAAGTTCGTCCAGCGGAAAAAGGCCACAAAAACGGGTGGGCTATAGCCTTGGGGGGTAGGGCTGGCCAACTTCGCTCGCCGGACTCGGACTGGTGCGAGACTTTTCGAGCGGCCTCCGTGTGCCAAAAATAGGCCACGGGCCAAGCCGCGCCCAAAAATACCTTCCCGAAGGCCGGGGCGCCAAGTTCGTCCAGCGGAAAAAGGCCACAAAAACGGGTGGGCTATAGCCTTGGGAGCTGGGGCTGGCCAACTTCGTCCGCCGGACTCGGAATGGCACGAGACTGTGCGACGGGCCTCCGTGCGCCAAAAATAGGCCACCGGCACAGCCGCGCTAAAAAATAAGCACCCGAAGGCTGGGGCTACAAGTTCGTCCAGTGGAAAAAGGCCACAAAAACGGGTGGGCTATAGCCTTGGGGGTGGGGCTTGGCAACTTCGTCCGCCGGACTCGGAATGGCGGGAGACTTTGCGACGCACCTCCGTGTGCCAAAAATAGGCCACGGGCACAGCCGCGCTAAAATTTAACCACCTGAAGGCTGGGGCGACAAGTTCGTCCAGTGGAAAAAGGCCACAAAAACGGGTGGGCTATAGCCTTGGGGGTGGGGCTGGCCAACTTCGTCCGCCGGACTCGGAATGGCGCGAGACTTTGTGAGGTGCCTCCGTGTACCAAAAATAGGCTGCGGGCACAGCCGCGCCCAAAAATACCCACCCGATGGCCGGGGCGCCAAGTTCGTCCAGCGGAAAAAAGCCACAAAAACGGGTGGGCTATAGCCTTGGGGGTGGGGCTGGCTAACTTCGTCCGCCGGACTCGGAATGGCGCGAGACTTTGCGAGGCGCCTCCGTGTACCAAAAATAGGCCGCGGGCACAGCCTCGCCCAAAAATACCCGCCCGAAGGCCGGGGCGCCAAGTTCGTCCAGCGGAAAAAGGCCACAAAAACGGGTGGGCTATAGCCTTGGGGGGTGGGGCTGGCCAACTTCGTCCGCCGGACTCGGAATGGCGCGAGACTTTGCGAGGCATCTCCGTGTGCCAAAAATAGACTGCGGGCACAGCCGCGCCTAAAAATACCTGCCCGAAGGCCGGGGCGCCAAGTTCGTCCAGCGGAAAAAGGCCACTAAAACGGGTGGGCTATAGCCTTGGGGGGTGGGGCTGGCCAACTTCGTCCGCCGGACTCGGAATGGCGCGAGACTTTGCGAGGTGCTGAAAAATAGGACGCAGGCACAGCCGCGTCCAAAAATACCCGCCCGAAGGCCGGGGCGCCAAGTTCGTCCAGCGGAAAAAGGCCACTAAAACGGGTGGACTATAGCCTTGGGGGGTGGGGCGGGCCAACTTCGTTCGCCGGAATCGGAATGGATCGAGACTTTGCGAGGTGCCGAAAAATAGGCCGCGGGCACAGCCGCGTCCTAAAATATCTTCCCGAAGGCCGGGGCGCAGAGTTCGTCCAGCGGAAAAAGGCCACAAAAACGGGTGGGCTATAGCCTTGGGGGGTGGGGCTGGCCAACTTCGTCCGCCGGACTCGGAATGGTGCGAGACTTTGCGAGGTGCTGAAAAATAGGCCGCGGGCACAGCCGCGTCCAAAAATACCCGCCCGAAGGCCGGGGCGCCAAGGTCGTCCAGCGGAAAAAGGCCACAAAAACGGGTGGGCTATAGCCTTGGGGGATGGGGCTGGCCAACTTCGTCCGCCGGACATGGAATGGCGCGAGACTTTGCGAGGCACCTCCATTTACCAAAAATAGGCCGCGGGCACAGCCGCGCCCAAAAATACCCGCCCGAACGCCGGGGCGCCAAGTTCGTCCAGCGGAAAAAGGCCACAAAAATGGGTGGGCTATAGCCTTGGGGGGTGGGGCTGGCCGACTTCGTCCGCCGGACTCGGAATGGCCCGAGTCTTTGCGAGGCATCTCCGTGTGCCAAAAATAGGCCGCGGGCACAGCCGTGCCCAAAAATACCCTCCCGAAGGCCGAGGCGCCAAGTTCGTCCAGCGGAAAAAGGCCACAAAAACGGTGGGCTATAGACTTGGGGGGTGGGGCTGGCCAACTTCGTCCGCCGGACTCGGAATGGTACGAGACTTTACGAGGCACCTCAATGTACCAAAAATAGGCCGTGGGCACAGCCGCGCCCAAAAATACCCACCCGAAGGCCGGGGCCCCAAGTTCGTCCAGCGGAAAATGGCCACAAAAACGGGTGGGCTATAGCCTTGGGGGGTGGGGCTGGCCAACTTCGTCCGCCGGACTCGGAATGGCGCGAGACTTTGCGAGGCGCCTCCGTGTGCCAAAAATAGGCCGCGGGCACGTCCGGGAACAAAAATACCCACCCGAAGGCCGGGGCGCCAAGTTCGTCCAGCGGAAAAAGGCCACAAAAACGGGTGGGCTATAGCCTTGGGGGGTGGGGCTGGCCAACTTCGTCCGCCGGACTCGGAATGGCGCGAGACTTTGCGAGGCGCCTCCGTGTACCAAAAATAGGCCGTGGGCACAGCCTCGCCCAAAAATACCCGCCCGAAGGCCGGGGCGCCAAGTTCGTCCAGCGGAAAAAGGCCACAAAAACGGGTGGGCTATAGCCTTGGGGGGTGGGGCTGGCCTACTTCGTCCGCCGGACTCGGAATGGCGCGAGACTTTGCGAGTCATCTCCGTGTGCCAAAAATAGACTGCGGGCACAGCCGCGCCTAAAAATACCTGCCCGAAGGCCGGGGCGCCAAGTTCGTCCAGCGGAAAAAGGCCACTAAAACGGGTGGGCTATAGCCTTGGGGGGTGGGGCTGGCCAACTTCGTCCGCCGGACTCGGAATGGCGCGAGACTTTGCGAGGTGCTGAAAAATAGGACGCAGGCACAGCCGCGTCCAAAAATACCCGCCCGAAGGCCGGGGCGCCAAGTTCGTCCAGCGGAAAAAGGCCACTAAAACGGGTGGGCTATAACCTTGGGGGGTGGGGCGGGCCAACTTCGTTCGCCGGAATCGGAATGGAGCGAGACTTTGCGAGGTGCCGAAAAATAGGCCGCGGGCACAGCCGCGTCCTAAAATATCTTCCCGAAGGCCGGGGCGCAGAGTTCGTCCAGCGGAAAAAGGCCACAAAAACGGGTGGGCTATAGCCTTGGGGGGTGGGGCTGGCCAACTTCGTCCGCCGGACTCGGAATGGTGCGAGACTTTGCGAGGTGCTGAAAAATAGGCCACGGGCACAGCCGCGTCCAAAAATACCCGCCCGAAGGCCGGGGCGCCAAGGTCGTCCAGCGGAAAAAGGCCACAAAAACGGGTGGGCTATAGCCTTGGGGGAGGGGGCTGGCCAACTTCGTCCGCCGGACATGGAATGGCGCGAGACTTTGCGAGGCACCTCCATTTACCAAAAATAGGCCGCGGGCACAGCCGCGGCCAAAAATACCCGCCCGAACGCCGGGGTGCCAAGTTCGTCCAGCGGAAAAAGGCCACAAAAATGGGTGGGCTATAGCCTTGGGGGGTGGGGCTGGCCGACTTCGTCCGCCGGACTCGGAATGGCCCGAGTCTTTGCGAGGCATCTCCGTGTGCCAAAAATAGGCCGCGGGCACAGCCGCGCCCAAAAATACCCGCCCGAAGGCCGAGGCGCCAAGTTTGTCCAGCGGAAAAAGGCCACGAAAACGGTGGGCTATAGACTTGGGGGGTGGGGCTGGCCAACTTCGTCCGCCGGACTCGGAATGGCACGAGACTTTACGAGGCACCTCAGTGTACCAAAAATAGGCCGCGGGCACAGCCGCGCCCAAAAATACCCGCCCGAAGGCCGGGGCGCCAAGTTCTTCCAGCGGAAAATGGCCACAAAAACGGGTGGGCTATAGCCTTGGGGGGTGGGGCTGGCCAACTTCGTCCGCCGGACTCGGAATGGCGCAAAACTTTGCGACGCACCTTCGTGTGCCAAAAATAGGCCGTGGGCACAGCCGCACCCAAAAATTCCCGCCCGAAGGCCGGGGCGCCAAGTTCGTCCAGCGGAAAATGGCCACAAAAACGGGTGGGCTATAGCCTTGGGGGGTGGGGCTCGCCAACTTCGTCCGCCGGACTCGGAATGGCGGGAGACTTTGCGAGGCACCTCCGTGTGCCAAAAATAGGCCACGGGCACAGCCGCGCTAAAATTTAACCACCTGAAGGCTGGGGCGACAAGTTCGTCCAGTGGAAAAAGGCCACAAAAACGGGTGGGCTATAGCCTTGGGGGTGGGGCTGGCCAACTTCGTCCGCCGGACTCGGAAGGGCGCGAGACTTTGTGAGGTGCCTCCGTGTACCAAAAATAGGCTGCGGGCACAGCCGCGCCCAAAAATACCCGCCCGATGGCCGGGGCGCCAAGTTCGTCCAGCGGAAAAAAGCCACAAAAACGGGTGGGCTATAGCCTTGGGGGTGGGGCTGGCTAACTTCGTCCGCCGGACTCGGAATGGCGCGAGACTTTGCGAGACGCCTCTGTGTACCAAAAATAGGCCACGGGCACAGCCTCGCCCAAAAATACCCGCCCGAACACCGGGGCGCCAAGTTCGTCCAGCGGAAAAAGGCCACAAAAATGGGTGGGCTATAGCCTTGGGGGGTGGGGCTGGCCGACTTCGTCCGCCGGACTCGGAATGGCCCGAGTCTTTGCGAGGCATCTCCGTGTGCCAAAAATAGGCCGCGGGCACAGCCGCGCCCAAAAATACCCGCCCGAAGGCCGAGGCGCCAAGTTCGTCCAGCGGAAAAATGCCACTAAAACGGGTGGGCTATAGCCCTGGGGGGTGGGGCTGGCCAACTTCGTCCGCCGGACTCGGAATGGCGCGAGACTTTGCGAGGCATCTCCGTGTGCCAAAAATAGACTGCGGGCACAGCCGCGCCTAAAAATACCTGCCCGAAGGCCGGGGCGCCAAGTTCGTCCAGCGGAAAAAGGCCACTAAAACGGGTGGGCTATAGCCCTGGGGGGTGGGGCTGGCCAACTTCGTCCGCCGGACTCGGAATGGCGCGAGACTTTGCGAGGTGCTGAAAAATAGGACGCAGGCACAGCCGCGTCCAAAAATACCCGCCCGAAGGCCGGGGCGCCAAGTTCGTCCAGCGGAAAAAGGCCACTAAAACGGGTGGGCTATAGCCTTGGGGGGTGGGGCGGGCCAACTTCGTTCGCCGGAATCGGAATGGAGCGAGACTTTGCGAGGTGCCGAAAAATAGGCCGCGGGCACAGCCGCGTCCAAAAATACCCGCCCGAAGGCCGGGGCGCATAGTTCGTCCAGCGGAAAAAGGCCACAAAAACGGGTGGGCTATAGCCTTGGGGGGTGGGGCTGGCCAACTTCGTCCGCCGGACTCGGAATGGTGCGAGACTTTGCGAGGTGCTGAAAAATAGGCCGCGGGCACAGCCGCGTCCAAAAATACCCGCCCGAAGGCCGGGGCGCCAAGGTCGTCCAGCGGAAAAAGGCCACAAAAACGGGTGGGCTATAGCCTTGGGGGATGGGGCTGGCCAACTTCGTCCGCCGGACATGGAATGGCGCGAGACTTTGCGAGGCACCTCCATTTACCAAAAATAGGCCGCGGCCACAGCCGCGCCCAAAAATACCCGCCCGAACGCCGGGGCGCCAAGTTCGTCCAGCGGAAAAAGGCCACAAAAATGGGTGGGCTATAGCCTTGGGGGGTGGGGCTGGCCGACTTCGTCCGCCGGACTCGGAATGGCCCGAGTCTTTGCGAGGCATCTCCGTGTGCCAAAAATAGGCCGCGGGCACAGCCGCGCCCAAAAATACCCGCCCGAAGGCCGAGGCGCCAAGTTCGTCCAGCGGAAAAATGCCACAAAAACGGTGGGCTATAGACTTGGGGGGTGGGGCTGGCCAACTTCGTCCGCCGGACTCGGAATGGCACGAGACTTTACGAGGCGCCTCAGTGTACCAAAAATAGGCCGCGGGCACAGCCGCGCCCAAAAATACCCGCCCGAAGGCCGGGGCGCCAAGTTCGTCCAGCGGAAAATGGCCACAAAAACGGGTGGGCTATAGCCTTGGGGGGTGGGGCTGGCCAACTTCGTCCGCCGGACTCGGAATGGCGCAAAACTTTGCGACGCACCTTCGTGTGCCAAAAATAGGCCGTGGGCACAGCCGCGCCCAAAAATTCCCGCCCGAAGGCCGGGGCGCCAAGTTCGTCCAGCGGAAAATGGCCACAAAAACGGGTGGGCTATAGCCTTGGGGGGTGGGGCTGGCCAACTTCGTCCGCCGGACTCGGAATGGCGCACAACTTTGCGACGCACCTCCGTGTGCCAAAAATAGGCCGCGGGCACAGCCGCGCCCAAAAAAACCTGCCCGAAGGCCGGGGCGCCAAGTTCGTCCAGCGGAAAAAGGCCATAAAAAAGGGTGGGCTATAGCGTTGGGGGGTGTGGCTGGCCAACTTCGTCCGCCGGAGTCGGAATGGCTCGCGACGTTGCGAGGCGTCTCCGTGTGCCTAAAATAGGGCGCGGGCACAGCCTCGACCAAAATAACCGCCCGAAGGCCGCGGCGCCAAGTTCGTCCAGCGGAAAAAGGCCACAAAAATGGGTGGGCTATAGCCTTGGGGGGTGGGGCTGGCCAACTTTGTCCGCCGGAGTCGGAATGGCGCGCGACGTTGCGAGGCGTCTCCGTGTGCCAAAAATAGGGCGCGGGCACAGCCTCGACCAAAAATAACCGCCCGAAGGCCGGGGCGTCTCCGTGTGCCAAAAATAGGCCGTGGGCACAGCCGCGCCCAAAAATTCCCGCCCGAAGGCCGGGGCGCCAAGTTCGTCCAGCGGAAAATGGCCACAAAAACGGGTGGGCTATAGCCTTGGGGGGTGGGGCTGGCCAACTTCGTCCGCCGGACTCGGAATGGCGCAAAACTTTGCGACGCACCTCCGTGTGCCAAAAATAGGCCGCGGGCACAGCCGCGCCCAAAAAAACATGCCCGAAGGCCGTGGCGCCAAGTTCGTCCAGCGGAAAAAGGCCATAAAAAAGGGTGGGCTATAGCGTTGGGGGGTGGGGCTGGCCAACTTCGTCCGCCGGAGTCGGAATGGCGCGCGACGTTGCGAGGCGTCTCCGTGTGCCAAAAATAGGGCGCGGGCACAGCCTCGACCAAAAATAACCGCCCGAAGGCCGGGGCGCCAAGTTCGTCCAGTGGAAAAAGGCCACAAAAACGGGTGGGCTATAGCCTTGGGGGGTGGGGCTGGCCAACTTCGTACACCGTACTCGGAATGGCGCAAAACTTTGCGACGCACCTTCGTGTGCCAAAAATAGGCTGTGGGCACAGCCGCGCCCAAAAATTCCCGCCCGAAGGCCGGGGCGCCAAGTTCGTCCAGCGGAAAATGGCCACAAAAACGGGTGGGCTATAGCCTTGGGGGGTGTGGCTGGCCAACTTCGTCCGCCGGACACGGAATGGCGCGAGACTTTGCGAGGCGCCTCCGTGTGCCAAAAATAGGCCGCGGGCACAGCCGCGCCCAAAAATAGATGCCCGAAGGCCGGGGCGCCAAGTTCGTCCTGCGGAAAGAGGCCACAAAAACGGGTGGGCTATAGCCTCGGGGGGTGGGGCTGGCCCACTTCGTCCGCCGGACTCGGAATGGCGCGAGACTTTGCGAGGCTCCTCCGTGTGCCAAAAATAGGCCGCGGGAACAGCCGCGCCCAAAAATACCCGCCCGAAGGCCGGGGCGCCAAGTTCATCCAGCGGAAAGAGGCCACAAAAACGGGTGGGCTATAGCCTTGGGGGGTGGGGCTGGCCAACTTCGTCTGCCGGACTCGGAATGGCGCGAGACTTTGCGAGGCACCTCCGTGTGCCAAAAATAGGCCGCGGGCACAGCCGCGCCGAAAAATACCCGCCCGAAGGCCGGGGCGCCAAGTTCGTCCAGCGGAAAAAGGCCACAAAAACGGGTGGGCTATAGCCTTGGGGGGTGGGGCTGGCCAACTTCGTCCGCTGGAGTCGGAATGGCGTGCGACGTTGCGAGGCGTCTCCGTGTGCCAAAAATAGGCCGTGGGCACAGCCGCGCCCAAAAATTCCCGCCCGAAGGCCGGGGCGCCAAGTTCGTCCAGCGGAAAATGGCCACAAAAACGGGTGGGCTATAGCCTTGGGGGGTGGGGCTGGCCAACTTCGTCCGCCGGACTCGGAATGGCGCAAAACTTTGCGACGCACCTCCGTGTGCCAAAAATAGGCCGCGGGCACAGCCGCGCCCAAAAAAACCTGCCCGAAGGCCGGGGCGCCAAGTTCGTCCAGCGGAAAAAGGCCATAAAAAAGGGTGGGCTATAGCGTTGGGGGGTGTGGCTGGCCAACTTCGTCCGCCGGAGTCGGAATGGCGCGCGACGTTGCGAGGCGTCTCCGTGTGCCTAAAATAGGGCGCGGGCACAGCCTCGACCAAAAATAACCGCCCGAAGGCCGGGGCGCCAAGTTCGTCCAGCGGAAAAAGGCCACAAAAACGGGTGGGCTATAGCCTTGGGGGGTGGGGCTGGCCAACTTCGTCCGCCGGAGTCGGAATGGCGCGCGACGTTGCGAGGCGTCTCCGTGTGCCAAAAATAGGGCGCGGGCACAGCCTCGACCAAAAATAACCGCCCGAAGGCCGGGGCGCCAAGTTCGTCCAGCGGAAAAAGGCCACAAAAACGGGTGGGCTATAGCCTTGGGGGGTGGGGCTGGCAAACTTCGTACGCCGTACTCGGAATTGCGTGAGACTTTGCGAGGCACCTCCGTGTGCCAAAAATAGGGCGCGGGCACAGCCTCGCCCAAAAATACCCACCCGAAGGCCGGGGCGCCAAGTTCGTCCAGCGGAAAGAGGCCACAAAAACGGGTGGGCTATAGCCTTGGGGGGTGGGGCTGGCCACCTTCGTCCGCCGGACTCGGAATGGCGCGAGACTTTGCGAGGCGCCTCCGTGTGCCAAAAATAGGCCGCGGCCACAGCCGCGCCCAAAAATACCCGCCCGAAGGCCGGGGCGCCAAGTTCGTCCAGCGGAAAGAGGCCCCAAAAACGGGTGGGCTATAGCCTTGGGGGGTGGGGCTGGCCAACTTTGTCCGCCGGACTCGGAATGGCGCGAGACTTTGCGAGGCGCCTCCGTGTGCCAAAAATAGGCCGCGGGCACAGCCGCGCCCAGAAATACCCGCCCGAAGGCCGGGGCGCCAAGTTCGTCCAGCGGAAAGAGGCCACAAAAACGGGTGGGCTATAGCCTTGGGGGGTGGGGCTGGCCAACTTCGTCCGCCGGACTCGGAATGGCGCGAGACTGTGCGAGGCGCCTCCGTGTGCCAAAACTAGGCCGCGGGCACAGCCGCGCCCAAAAATACCCACCCGAAGGCCGGGGAGCCAAGTTCGTCCAGCGGAAAGAGGCCACAAAAACGGGTGGGCTATAGCCTTGGGGGGTGGGGCTGGCCACCTTCGTCCGCCGGACTCGGAATGGCGCGAGACTTTGCGAGGCGCCTCCGTGTTCCAAAAATAGGCCGTGGGCACAGCCGCGCCAAAAAATACCCGCCCGAAGGCCGGGCCGCCAAGTTCGTCCAGCGGAAAGAGGCCACAAAAACGGGTGGGCTATAGCCTTGGGGGGTGGGGCTGGCCAACTATGTCCGCCGGACACGGAATGGTGCGAGACTTTGCGAGGCGCCTCCGTGTGCCAAAAATAGGCAGCGGGCACAGCCGCGCCCAAAAATAGATGCCCGAAGGCCGGGGCGCCAAGTTCGTCCTGCGGAAAGAGGCCACAAAAACGGGTGGGCTATAGCCTTGGGGGGTGGGGCTGGCCAACTTCGTCCGCCGGACTCGGAATGGCGCGAGACTTTACGAGGCTCCTCCGTGAGCCAAAAATAGGCCGCGGGAACAGCCGCGCCCAAAAATACCCGCCCGAAGGCCGGGGCGCCAAGTTCGTCCAGCGGAAAGAGGCCACAAAAACGGGTGGGCTATAGCCTTGGGGGGTGGGGCTGGCCAACTTCGTCCGCCGGACTCGGAATGGCGCGAGACTTTGCGAGGCGCCTCCGTGTGCCAAAAATAGGCCGCGGGCACAGCCGCGCCCAGAAATACCCGCCCGAAGGCCGGGGCGCCAAGTTCGTCCAGCGGAAAGAGGCCACAAAAACGGGTGGGCTATAGCCTTGGGGGGTGGGGCTGGCCAACTTCGTCCGCCGGACTCGGAATGGCGCGAGACTGTGCGAGGCGCCTCCGTGTGCCAAAACTAGGCCGCGGGCACAGCCGCGCCCAAAAATACCCACCCGAAGGCCGGGGCGCCAAGTTCGTCCAGCGGAAAGAGGCCACAAAAACGGGTGGGCTATAGCCTTGGGGGGTGGGGCTGGCCACCTTCGTCCGCCGGACTCGGAATGGCGCGAGACTTTGCGAGGCGCCTCCGTGTTCCAAAACTAGTCCGCGGGCACAGCCGCGCCCAAAAATACCCACCCGAAGGCCGGGGCGCCAAGTTCGTCCAGCGGAAAGAGGCCACAAAAACGGGTGGGCTATAGCCTTGGGGGGTGGGGCTGGCCACCTTCGTCCGCCGGACTCGGAATGGCGCGACACTTTGCGAGGCGCCTCCGTGTGCCAAAAATAGGCCGCGGGCACAGCCGCGCCCAGAAAAACCCGCCCGAAGGCCGGGGCGCCAAGTTCGTCCAGCGGAAAGAGGCAACAAAAACGGGTGGGCTATAGCCTTGGGGGGTGGGGCTGGCCAACTTCGTCCGCCGGACTCGGAATGGCGCGAGACTGTGCGAGGCGCCTCCGTGTGCCAAAACTAGGCCGCGGGCACAGCCGCGCCCAAAAATACCCACCCGAAGGCCGGGGCGCCAAGTTCGTCCAGCGGAAAGAGGCCACAAAAACGGGTGGGCTATAGCCTTGGGGGGTGGGGCTGGCCACCTTCGTCCGCCGGACTCGGAATGGCGCGAGACTTTCCGAGGCGCCTCCGTGTGCCAAAACTAGGCCGCGGGCACAGCCGCGCCCAAAAATACCCACCCGAAGGCCGGGGCGCCAAGTTCGTCCAGTGGAAAGAGACAACAAAAACGGGTGGGCTATAGCCTTGGGGGGTGGGCTGGCCACCTTCGTCCGCCGGACTCGGAATGGCGCGAGACTTTGCGAGGCGCCTCCGTGTGCCAAAAATAGGCCGCGGGCACAGCCGCGCCCAAAAATACCCGCCCGAAGGCCGGGGCGCAAAGTTCGTCCAGCGGAAAGAGGCCACAAAAACGGGTGGGCTATAACCTTGGGGGGTGGGGCTGGCCAACTTCGTCCGCCGGACTCGGAATGGCGCGAGACTGTGCGAGACGCCTCCGTATCCAAAACTAGGCCGCGGGCACAGCCGCGCCCAAAAATACCCACCCGAAGGCCGGGGCGCCAAGTTCGTCCAGCGGAAAGAGGCCACAAAAACGGGTGGGCTATAGCCTTGGGGGGTGGGGCTGGCCACCTTCGTCCGCCGGACTCGGAATGGCGCGAGACTTTGCGAGGCGCCTCCGTGTGCCAAAACTAGGCCGCGGGCACAGCCGCGCCCAAAAATACCCACCCGAAGGCCGGGGCGCCAAGTTCGTCCAGCGGAAAGAGGCCACAAAAACGGGTGGGCTATAGCCTTGGGGGGTGGGCTGGCCACCTTCGTCCGCCGGACTCGGAATGGCGCGAGACTTTGCGAGGCGCCTCCGTGTGCCAAAAATAGGCCGCGGCCACAGCCGCACCCAAAAATACCTGCCCGAAGGCCGGGGCGCCAAGTTCGTCCAGCGGAAAGAGGCCCCAAAAACGGGTGGGCTATAGCCTTGGGGGGTGGGGCTGGCCAACTTTGTCCGCCGGACTCGGAATGGCGCGAGACTTTGCGAGGCGCCTCCGTGTGCCAAAAATAGGCCGCGGGCACAGCCGCGCCCAGAAATACCCGCCCGAAGGCCGGGGCGCCAAGTTCGTCCAGCGGAAAGAGGCCACAAAAACGGGTGGGCTATAGCCTTGGGGGGTGGGGCTGGCCCACTTCGTCCGCCGGACTCGGAATGGCGCGAGACTTTGCTAGGCGTCTCCGTGTGCCAAAACTAGGCCGCGGGCACAGCTGCGCCCAAAAATACCCACCCGAAGGCCGGGGCGCCAAGTTCGTCCAGCGGAAAGAGGCCACAAAAACGGGTGGGCTATAGCCTTGGGGGGTGGGGCTGGCCACCTTCGTCCGCCGGACTCGGAATGGCGCGAGACTTTGCGAGGCGCCTCCGTGTGCCAAAAATAACCCGCGGCCACAGCCGCGCCCAAAAATACCCGCCCGAAGACCGGGGCGCCAAGTTCGTCCAGCGGAGAGAGGCCCCAAAACCGGGTGGGCTATAGCCTTGGGGGGTGGGGCTGGCCAACTTTGTCCGCCGGACTCGGAATGGCGCGAGACTTTGTGAGGCGCCTCCGTGTGCCAAAAATAGGCCGCGGGCACAGCCGCGCCCAAAAATACCCGCCCGAAGGCCGGGGCGCCAAGTTCGTCCAGCGGAAAGAGGCCACAAAAACGGGTGGGCTATAGCCTTGGGGGGTGGGGCTGGCCAACTTCGTCCGCCGGACTCGGAATGGCGCGAGACTTTGCGAGGCGTCTCCGTGTGCCAAAAATAGGCCGCGGGCACAGCCGCGCCCAAAAATACCCACCCGAAGGCCGGGGCGCCAAGTTCGTCCAGCGGAAAGAGGCCACAAAAACGGGTGGGCTATAGCCTTGGGGGGTGGGGCTGGCCACCTTCGTCCGCCGGACTCGGAATGGCGCGAGACTTTGCGAGGCGCCTCCGTGTGCCAAAAATAGGCCGCGGGCACAGCCGCGCCCAGAAATACCCGCCCGAAGGCCGGGGCGCCAAGTTCGTCCAGCGGAAAGAGGCCACAAAAACGGGTGGGCTATAGCCTTGGGGGGTGGGGCTGGCCAACTTCGTCCGCCGGACTCGGAATGGCGCGAGACTGTGCAAGGCGCCTCCGTGTGCCAAAACTAGGCCGCGGGCACAGCCGCGCCCAAAAATACGCACCCGAAGGCCAGGGTGCCAAGTTCGTCCAGCGGAAAGAGGCCACAAAAACGGGTGGGCTATAGCCTTGGGGGGTGGGGCTGGCCACCTTCGTCCGCCGGACTCGGAATGGCGCGAGACTTTGCGAGGCGCCTCCGTGTGCCAAAACTAGGCCGCGGGCACAGCCGCGCCCAAAAATACCCACCCGAAGTTCGGGGCGCCAAGTTCGTCCAGCGGAAAGTGGCCACAAAAACGGGTGGGCTATAGCCTTGGGGGGTGGCCTGGCCACCTTCGTCCGCCGGACTCGGAATGGCGCGAGACTTTGCGAGGCGCCTCCGTGTGCCAAAATTAGGCCGTGGGCACAGCCGCGCCCAGAAATACCCGCCCGAAGGCCGGGGCGCCAAGTTCGTCCTGCGGAAAGAGGCCACAAAAACGGGTTGGCTATAGCCTTGGGGGGTGGGGCTGGCCAACTTCGTCCGCCGGACTCGGAATGGCGCGAGACTTTGCTAGGTGCCTCCGTGTGCCAAAACTAGGCCGCGGGCACAGCCGCGCCCAAAAATACCAACCCGAAGGCCGGGGCGCCAAGTTCGTCCAGCGGAAAGAGGCCACAAAAACGGGTGGGCTATAGCCTTGGGGGGTGGGGCTGGCCACCTTCGTCCGCCGGACTCGGAATGGCGCGAGACTTTGCGAGGCGCCTCCGTGTGCCAAAAATAGGCCGCGGCCACAGCCGCGCCCAAAAATACCCGCCCGAAGGCCGGGGCGCCAAGTTCGTCCAGCGGAAAGAGGCCCCAAAAACGGGTGGGCTATAGCCTTGGGGGGTGGGGCTGGCCAACTTTGTCCGCCGGACTCGGAATGGCGCGAGACTTTGCGAGGCGCCTCCGTGTGCCAAAAATAGGCCGCGGGCACAGCCGCGCCCAGAAATACCCGCCCGAAGGCCGGGGCGCCAAGTTCGTCCAGCGGAAAGAGGCCACAAAAACGGGTGGGCTATAGCCTTGGGGGGTGGGGCTGGCCAACTTCGTCCGCCGGACTCGGAATGGCGCGAGACTGTGCGAGGCTCCTCCGTGTGCCAAAACTAGGCCGCGGGCACAGCCGCGCCCAAAAATACCCACCCGAAGGCCGGGGCGCCAAGTTCGTCCAGCGGAAAGAGGCCACAAAAACGGGTGGGCTATAGCCTTGGGGGGTGGGGCTGGCCACCTTCGTCCGCCGGACTCGGAATGGTGCGAGACTTTGCGAGGCGCCTCCGTGTTCCAAAACTAGGCCGCGGGCACAGCCGCGCCCAAAAATACCCACCCGAAGGCCGGGGCGCCAAGTTCGTCCAGCGGAAAGAGGCCACAAAAACGGGTGGGCTATAGCCTTGGGGGGTGGGGCTGGCCACCTTCTTCCGCCGGACTCGGAATGGCGCGAGACTTTGCTAGGTGCCTCCGTGTGCCAAAACTAGGCCGCGGGCACAGCTGCGCCCAAAAATACCCACCCGAAGGCCGGGGCGCCAAGTTCGTCCAGCGGAAAGAGGCCACAAAAACGGGTGGGCTATAGCCTTGGGGGGTGGGGCTGGCCAACTTCGTCCGCCGGACTCGGAATGGCGCGAGACTGTGCGAGGCTCCTCCGTGTGCCAAAACTAGGCCGCGGGCACAGCCGCGCCCAAAAATACCCACCCGAAGGCCGGGGCGCCAAGTTCGTCCAGCGGAAAGAGGCCACAAAAACGGGTGGGCTATAGCCTTGGGGGGTGGGGCTGGCCACCTTCGTCCGCCGGACTCGGAATGGTGCGAGACTTTGCGAGGCGCCTCCGTGTTCCAAAACTAGGCCGCGGGTACAGCCGCGCCCAAAAATACCCACCCGAAGGCCGGGGCGCCAAGTTCGTCCAGCGGAAAGAGGCCACAAAAACGGGTGGGCTATAGCCTTGGGGGGTGGGGCTGGCCACCTTCTTCCGCCGGACTCGGAATGGCGCGAGACTTTGCTAGGTGCCTCCGTGTGCCAAAACTAGGCCGCGGGCACAGCTGCGCCCAAAAATACCCACCCGAAGGCCGGGGCGCCAAGTTCGTCCAGCGGAAAGAGGCCACAAAAACGGGTGGGCTATAGCCTTGGGGGGTGGGGCTGGCCACCTTCGTCCGCCGGACTCGGAATGGCGCGAGACTTTGCGAGGCGCCTCCGTGTGCCAAAAATAACCCGCGGCCACAGCCGCGCCCAAAAATACCCGCCCGAAGGCCGGGGCGCCAAGTTCGTCCAGCGGAGAGAGGCCCCAAAACCGGGTGGGCTATAGCCTTGGGGGGTGGGGCTGGCCAACTTTGTCCGCCGGACTCGGAATGGCGCGAGACTTTGTGAGGCGCCTCCGTGTGCCAAAAATAGGCCGCGGGCACAGCCGCGCCCAAAAATACCCGCCCGAAGGCCGGGGCGCCAAGTTCGTCCAGCGGAAAGAGGCCACAAAAACGGGTGGGCTATAGCCTTGGGGCGTGGGGCTGGCCACCTTCGTCCGCCGGACTCGGAATGGCGCGAGACTTTGCGAGGCGCCTCCGTGTGCCAAAAATAGGCCGCGGGCACAGCCGCGCCCAAAAATACCCACCCGAAGGCCGGGGCGCCAAGTTCGTCCAGCGGAAAGAGGCCACAAAAACGGGTGGGCTATAGCCTTGGGGGGTGGGGCTGGCCACCTTCGTCCGCCGGACTCGGAATGGCGCGAGACTTTGCGAGGCGCCTCCGTGTGCCAAAAATAGGCCGCGGGCACAGCCGCGCCCAGAAATACCCGCCCGAAGGCCGGGGCGCCAAGTTCGTCCAGCGGAAAGAGGCCACAAAAACGGGTGGGCTATAGCCTTGGGGGGTGGGGCTGGCCAACTTCGTCCGCCGGACTCGGAATGGCGCGAGACTGTGCAAGGCACCTCCGTGTGCCAAAACTAGGCCGCGGGCACAGCCGCGCCCAAAAAGACGCACCCGAAGGCCGGGGCGCCAAGTTCGTCCAGCGGAAAGAGGCCACAAAAACGGGTGGGCTATAGCCTTGGGGGGTGGGGCTGGCCACCTTCGTCCGCCGGACTCGGAATGGCGCGAGACTTTGCGAGGCGCCTCCGTGTTCCAAAACTAGGCCGCGGGCACAGCCGCGCCCAAAAATACCCACCCGAAGGCCGGGGCGCCAAGTTCGTCCAGCGGAAAGTGGCCACAAAAACGGGTGGGCTATAGCCTTGGGGGGTGGGGCTGGCCGACTTCGTCCGCCGGACTCGGAATGGCGCGAGACTTTGCGAGCAGCCTTCGTGTGCCAAAAATAGGCCCCGGGCACAGCCGCGCCCAAAAATAACCGCCCGAAGGCCGGGGCGCCAAGTTCGTCCAGCGGAAAAAGGCCGCAAAAACGGGTGGGCTATAGCCTTGGGGGGTGGGGCTGGCCCACTTCGTCCGCCAGACTCGGAATGGCGCTAGACTTTGCGAGCAGCCTCCGTGTGCCAAAAATAGGGCCCGGGCACAGCCGCGCCCAAAAATAACCGCCCGAAGGCCGGGGCGCCAAGTTCGTCCAGCGGAAAGAGGCCACAAAAACGGGTGGGCTATAGCCTTGGGGGGTGGGGCTGGCCAACTTCGTCCGCCGGACTCGGAATGGCGCGAGACTGTGCAAGGCACCTCCGTGTGCCAAAACTAGGCCGCGGGCACAGCCGCGCCCAAAAATACGCACCCGAAGGCCGGGGCGCCAAGTTCGTCCAGCGGAAAGAGGCCACAAAAACGGGTGGGCTATAGCCTTGGGGGGTGGGGCTGGCCACCTTCGTCCGCCGGACTCGGAATGGCGCGAGACTTTGCGAGGCGCCTCCGTGTTCCAAAACTAGGCCGCGGGCACAGCCGCGCCCAAAAATACCCACCCGAAGGCCGGGGCGCCAAGTTCGTCCAGCGGAAAGAGGCCACAAAAACGGGTGGGCTATAGCCTTGGGGGGTGGGGCTGGCCGACTTCGTCCGCCGGACTCGGAATGGCGCGAGACTTTGCGAGCAGCCTTCGTGTGCCAAAAATAGGCCCCGGGCACAGCCGCGCCCAAAAATAACCGCCCGAAGGCCGGGGCGCCAAGTTCGTCCAGCGGAAAAAGGCCGCAAAAACGGGTGGGCTATAGCCTTGGGGGGTGGGGCTGGCCCACTTCGTCCGCCAGACTCGGAATGGCGCTAGACTTTGCGAGCAGCCTCCGTGTGCCAAAAATAGGGCCCGGGCACAGCCGCGCCCAAAAATAACCGCCCGAAGGCCGGGGCGCCAAGTTCGTCCAGCGGAAAAAGGCCGCAAAAACGGGTGGGCTATAGCCTTGGGGGGTGGGGCTGGCCCACTTCGTCCGCCGGACTCGGAATGGCGCGAGACTTTGCGAGCAGCCTCCGTGTGCCAAAAATAGGGCCTGGGCACAGCCGCGCCCAAAAATAACCGCCCGAAGGCCAGGGCGCCAATTTCGTCCAGCGGAAAAAGGACACAAAAACGGGTGGGCTATAACCTTGGGGGGTGGGGCTGGCCCACTTCGTCCGCCGGACTCGGAATGGCGGAGACTTTGCGAGCGGCCTCCGTGTGCCAAAAATAGGCCCCGGGCACAGCCGCGACCAAAAATAACCGCCCGAAGGCCGGGGCGCCAAGTTCGTCCAGCGGAAAAAGGCCGCAAAAACGTTGGGCTATAGCCTTGGGGGGTGGGGTTGGCACACTTCGTCCGCCGGACTCGGAATGGTGCGAGACTTTGCGAGTGGCCTCCGTGTGCCAAAAAGAGGCCCCGGACACAGCCGCGCCCAAAAATAACCGACCGAAGGCCGGGGCGCCAAGTTCGTCCAGCAGAAAAAGGCCGCAAAAACGGGTGGGCTATAGCCTTGGGGGGTGGGGCTGGCCAACTTCGTCCGCCGGACTCGGAATGGCGCGAGACTTTGCGAACGAACTCCGTGTTCGAAAAATAGGCCCCGGGCACAGCCGCGCCTAAAAATAACCCCCCGAAGGTCGTTGCGCCCAAACCCCCCAGCGGAAAAATGGCCAAAAAACGGGTGGGCTATATCCTTGGGGGAAGGGGATGGCCAACTTCGTCCGCCGGACTCGGAATGGGGCGAGACTTTACGAACGGCCTCCGTGTGCCAAAAATTGGCCACGGGCACAGCCGCGCCAAAAAAAAACTGCCCGAAGATTGGCGCGTCTAAACCCCCCAGCGGAAAAATGGCCAAAAAACGGGTGGGCTATAACCTTGGGGGGAGGGGCTGGCCAACTTCATCCGCCGGACTCGGAATGGGACGAGACTTTGCGAGCGGCCTCCGCGTGCTAAAAATAGGCCGTGGGCACAGCCGCGCCCAAAAATAACCACCCAAGGCCGGGGCGACAAGTTCGTCCAGCAGAAAAATGGCCAAAAAACGGGTGGGCTATAGCCTTGGGGGGTGGGGCTGGCCAACTTCGTCCGCCGGACTCGGAATGGCGTGAGACTTTGCGAGCCGCCTCCGTGTGCCAAATATAGGCCCCGGGCACAGCTGCGAACAAAAATAACTGACCGAAGGCTGGGGCAACAAGTTCGTACAGCGGAAAAAGGCCGCAAAAACGGGTGGGCTATAGCCTTGGGGAGTGGGGCTGGCCAACTTCGTCCGCCGGACTCGGAATGGCGCGAGACTTTGCGAGCGGCCTTAAATATGCCAAAAATAGGCCCCGGCCACAGCCGCGTACAAAAATAACAGCCCGAAGGCCGGGGCGCCAAGTTCGTCCAGCGGAAAAGGGCCCCAAAAACGGGTGGGCTGTAGCCTTGGGGTGTGGGGCTGGCCAACTTTGCCCGCCGGACTCGGAATGGCGCGAGACTTTGAGAGCGGCCCCCGTGTGCTAAAAATAGGCCCCGGGCACAGCCACACCCAAAAATAACCACCCGAATGCCGGGGCGCCAAGTTCATCCAGCGGAAAAATGGCCGAAAAACGGTTGGGCTTTTGCGTTGGGGGGTGGGGTTGGCCCACTTCGTCCGCCGGACTCGGAATGGTGCGAGACTTTGCGAGTGGCCTCCGTGTGCCAAAAAGAGGCCCCGGGCACAGCCGCGCCCAAAAATAACCGACCGAAGGCCGGGGCGCCAAGTTCGTCCAGCAGAAAAAGGCCGCAAAAACGGGTGGGCTATAGCCTTGGGGTGTGGGGCTGGCCAACTTTGCCCGCCGGACTCGGAATGGCGCGAGACTTTGCGAACGAACTCCGTGTTCGAAAAATAGGCCCCGGGCACAGCCGCGCCTAAAAATAACCCCCCGAAGGTCGTTGCGCCCAAACCCCCCAGCGGAAAAATGGCCAAAAAACGGGTGGGCTATAACCTTGGGGGGAGGGGCTGGCCAACTTCATCCGCCGGACTCGGAATGGGACGAGACTTCTGAAACGTCCTCCGTGTGCCAAAAATTGGCCACGGGCACAGCCGCGCCAAAAAAAAACTGCCCGAAGATTGGCGCGTCTAAACCCCCCAGCGGAAAAATGGCCAAAAAACGGGTGGGCTATAACCTTGGGGGGAGGGGCTGGCCAACTTCATCCGCCGGACTCGGAATGGGACGAGACTTTGCGAGCGGCCTCCGCATGCTAAAAATAGGCCGTGGGCACAGCCGCACCCAAAAATAACCACCCAAGGCCGGGGCGACAAGTTCGTCCAGCAGAAAAATGGCCAAAAAACGGGTGGGCTATAGCCTTGGGGGGAGGGGCTGGCCAACCTCGTCCGCCGGACTCGGAATGGGGCAAGACGTTGCGAGCGGCCGCCGAGTGCCAAAAATAGACCGCGGGCACATCCGCGCCCAAAAATAACCGCCCGAAGGCCGGGGCAACAAGTTCGTCCAGCGGAAAAATGGCCAAAAAACGGGTGGGCTATAGCCTTGGGGGGAGGGGCTGGCCAACTTCGTCCGCCGGACTCGGAATGGGGCGAGACTTTGCGAGCGGCCTCCGCGTACCAAAAATAGGCCGTGGGCACAGCCGCACCCAAAAATAACCGCCCGAAGGCCGGTGCAACAAGTTCATCCATCGGAAAAATGGCCAAAAAACGGGTGGGCTATAGCCTTGGGGGGAGGGGCTGGCCAACTTCGTCCGCCGGACTCGGAATGGGACGAGACTTTGCGAGCGGCCTCGCTGTGCCAAAAATAGGCCGCGGGCACAGCCATGCCAACAAATAACCGCCCAAAGGTCGGGGCGCCCAAAACCCCCAGCGGAAAAATGGCCAAAAAACGGGTGGGCTATAGCCTTGGGGGAAGGGGCTGGCCGACTTGCCGGACTCGGAATGGGGCGAGACTTTGCGAGCGGCCTCCGCGTGCCAAAAATAGGCCTCGGGCACAGCCGCGCCCAAAAAAACCGCCCGAAGGCCGGGGCGCCAAGTTCGTCCAGCGGAAAAAGGCCACAAAAACGGGCGGGATATAGCCTTTGGGGGTGGGGCTGGCCCACTTCGTCCGCCGGACTCGGAATGGAGCGAGACTTTGCGAGCAGCTTCCGTGTGCGGAAAATAGGCCCCGGGCACAGCCGTGCCAAAAAATAACCGCCCGAAGGCTGGGGCGCCAAGTTCGTCCAGCAAAAAAATGCCACAAAAACGGGTGGGCTATAGCCTTGGGGGGTGGGGCTGGCCAACTTCGTTCGCCGGACTCGGAATGTTGCGAGACTTTGCGAGCGGCCTCCGTGTGCCAAAAATAGGCCGCGGGCAAAGCCGCGCCCAAAAATAACCGCCCAAAGGCCGGGGCGCCAAGTTCGTCCAGCGGAAAAAGGCCACAAAAACGGGTGGGCTATAGCCTTGGGGGGTGGGGCTGGCCAACTTCGTCCGCTGGACTCGGAATGGCGTGAGACTTTGCGAGCGGCCTCCGTGTTCAAAAAATAGGCCCGGGCACAGCCGCGCCCAAAAATAACCGCCCGAAGGCCGGGCGCCAAGTTCGTCCAGCGGAAAAAGGCCACAAAAACGGGTGGGCTATAGCCTTGGGGGGTGGGGCTGGCCAACTTCGTCCGCCGGACTCGGAATGGCGCGAGACTTTGCGAACGGCCTCCGTGTGCCAAAAATAGGACCCGCGCACAGCCGCACCCAAAAATAACCGCCCGAAGGCCGGGGCGCCAAGTTCGTCCAGCGTAAATATGCCACAAAAACGGGTGGGCTATAGCCTTGGGGGGTGGGGCTGGCCAACTTCGTCCGCCGGACTCGGAATGGCGCGAGACTTTGGGAACGGCCTCCGTGTGCCAAAAATAGGTCCCGCGCACAGCCGCGCCCAAAAATAACCGCCCGAAGGCCGGGGCGCCAAGTTCGTCCAGCGGAAAAAGGCCACAAAAACGGGTGGGCGATAGCCTTGGGGGGTGGGGCTGGCCAACTTCGTCTGCCGGACTCGGAATGGAGCGAGACTTGGCGAGGGGCCTCCGTGAGCCAAAAATAGCCCGCGGCCAAAGACGCGCCCAAAAATAAAAGCCCGAAGGCCGGGGCGCCAAGTTCGTCCAGCGGAAAAAGGCCACAAAAACGGGTGGGCTATAGCCTTGGGGGGTGGGGCTGGCCAACGTCGTCTGCCGGACTCGGAATGGCGCGATACTTTGCGAGGGGCCTCCGTTCGCCAAAAATAGCCCGCGGCCAAAGTCGCGGCCAAAAATAAAAGCCCGAAGGCCGGGGCGCCAAGTTCGTCCAGCGGAAAAAGGCCACAAAAACGGGTGGGCTATAGCCTTGTGGAGTGGGGCTAACCGACTTCGTCCGCCGGACTCGGAATAGCGCGACACTTTGTGAGGGGCCTCCGTGTGCCAAAAATAGGCCGCGGGCACAGCCGCGCCCCAAAATAACCGCCCAAAGCCGGCGCGCCCAGGTCGTCCAGCGGAACAAGGCCACAAAAACGGGTGGGCTATAGCCGTGGGGCGTGCGGCTTCACCACTTCGCCCGCCGGAGTCGGTATGGCGCGAGACTTTGCGAGGGGCCTCCGCATGCAAAAATAGGCTGCGGGCACAGCCGCGCCCAAAATAACCACCCGAAGGACGGGCTCCAAGTTCGTCCAGCGGAAAATGTCCACAAAAACGGGTGGGCTATAGCCTTGGGGGGTGGGGCTGGCCAACTTCGTCCGCCGGACTCGGAATGGTGCGAGACATTGCGAGTGGCCTCCGCGAGCCAAAAATAGGCCGCGGACACAGCCGCACCCAAAAATAACCCCCCGAAGGTCGGCGCGTCCAAACCACCCAGCGGAAAAATAGCCAAAAAACCGGTCGGCTATAGCCTTGGGGGGAGGGGCTGGCCAACTTCGTCCACCGGACTCGGAATGGGGCGAGACTTTGCGAGTGGCCTCCGCGTGCCAAAAATAGGCTGCGGACACAGCCGCACCCAAAAAAACACCCCCGAAGGTCGGCGCGCCCAAAGCATATCAGCGGAAAAATGGCCAAAAAACGGTTGGGCTATTGCCTTGGGGGAGGGCTGGCCAACCGTCTGCGGACTCGGAATGGGTCGAGACTTTGCGAGCGGCCTCCGCGTGCTAAAAATAAGCCCGGGCACAGCCACGCCCAAAAATAACCGCCCGAAGGCCGGGGCGCCAAGTTCGTCCAGCGGAAAAATGGCCAAAAAACGGGTGGGCTATAGCCTTGGGGGGAGGGGCTGGCCAACCGTCCGCCCGGACTCGGAATGGGTCGAGACTTTGCTAGCGGCCTCTGCGTGTCAAAAATAATCCGCGGGCACAGCCGCGCCCAAAAATAACCGCCCAAAGGTCGGCGCGCCGAAATCCCCCAGCGGAAAAATGGCCATAAAACGGGTGGACTATAGCCTTGGGGGGAGGGACTGGCCAACTTCGTCCGCCGGACTCAGAATGGGGCGAGACTTTGCGAGCGGTCTCCGCGTGCCACAAATAGGTCGCGGGCACAGCCGCGCCCAAAAATAACCGCCCGAAGGCCGGGACGCCAAGTTCGTCCAGCGGAAAAATGGCCAAAAAACGGGTGGGCTATAGCCTTGGGGGGAGGGGCCGGCCTACTTCGTCTGCCGAACTCGGAATGGGGCGAGACTTTGCGAACGGCCTCCGCGTGTCAAAAATAGGCCGTGGGCACAGCCGCGCCCAAAAATAACCGCCCGACGGTCGGTGCGCCCAAACCCCCCAGCGGAAAAATGGCCAAAAAACGGGTGGGCTATAGCCTTGGGGGGAGGGACTGGCCAACTTCGTCCGCCGGACTCGGAATGGGGCGAGACTTTGCGAGCGGCCTCCGTGTGCCAAAAATAGGCCGTGGACACAGCCGCACCCAAAAATAACCCCCCGAAGGTCGGCACGCCCAAAGCCCCTCAACGGAAAAATGGCCAAAAAACGGTTGGGCTATAGCCTTGGGGGGAGGGGCTGGCCAAATTCGTCCGCCGGACTCGGAATGGGGCGAGACTTTGCGAGTGGCCTCCGCATGTCAAAAATAGGCCGCGGACACAGCGGAACCCAAAAATAACCCCCCGAAGGTCGGCGCGCCCAAAGCCCCTCAGTGGAAAAATGGCCAAAAAACGGTTGGGCTATAGCCTTGGGGGGAGGGGCTGGCCAACTTCGTCCGCCGGACTCGGAATGGGGCGAGACTTTGCGAGCGGCCTCCGCGTGCCAAAAATAAGCCCCGGGCACGGCCGCGCCCAAAAATAACTGCCCGAAGGCCGGGGCGCCAAGTTCGTCCAGCGGAAAAATGGCCAAAAAACGGGTGGGCTATAGCCTTGGGGGGAGGGGCTGGCCCACTTCGTCCGCCGGACTCGGAATGGGGCGAGACTTTGCGAGCGGCCTCCGCGGGCCAAAAATAGGCCGCGGGCACAGCCGCACCCAAAAATAACCCCCCGAAGGTCAGCGCGCCCAAAGCCCCACAGCGGAAAAATGGCCAAAAAACGGGTTGGCTATAGCCTTGGGGGGAGGGGCTGGCCAACAGGTCCGCGGACTCGGAATGGGGCGAGACTTTGCGAGCGGCCTCCGCGCGTGCCAAAAATAGGCAGCGGGCACAGCCGCGCCTGCAAAAATAACTGCCGGAAGGCCGGGCGCCAAGTTCGTCCCAGCGGAAAAATGGCCAAAAACGGGTGGGCTATAGCCTTGGGGGAGGGCTGGCCAACCGTCCGCCGGACTCGGAATGGTGCGAGACTTTGCGGCGGCCTCCGCGTGCCAAAAATAGGCCACGGACACAGCTACGCCCAAAAATAACCCCCGAAGGTCGGGCGCGCCCAAACACACCAGCTGAAAAATGGCCAAAAACGGGTGGGCTATAGCCTTGGGGGGAGGGGCTGGCCAAGTTCGTCCGCCGGACTCGGAATGGCGCGAGACCTTACGAGCAGCCTCCGCGTGGCAAAAATAGGCCGCAGGAACAGCCGCGTCCAAAAATAACCGCCCGAAGGCCGGGGCACCAAGTTCGTCCAGCGGAAAAATGGCCAAAAAACGGGTGGGCTATAGCCTTGGGGGGAGGGGCTGGCCAACTTCGTCCGCCGGACTCGGAATGGGGCGAGACTTTGCAAGCGTCCTCCGTGTGCCAAACATAGGCCGCGGGCACCGCCGCACCCAAAAATAACCGCCCGAAGGCCGGGGGGCCAAGTTCGTCCAGCGGAAAAATGGCCAAAAAACTGGTGGGCTATAGCCTTGGGGGGAGGGGCTGGCCAACTTCGTCCGCCGGACTCGGAATGGCGCGAGACTTTGCGAGCGACCTCCGTGTACGAAAAAAAGGCCCCGGGCACAGCCGCGCCCAAAAATAACCGCCCGAAGGCCTGGGCGCCAAGTTCGTCCAGCGGAAAAAGGCCACAAAAATGGGTGGGCCATAGCCTTGGGGGGTGGGGCTGGCCGACTTCATCCGCCGGACTCGGAATGGCGCGAGACTTTGCGAGCGGCCTCCGTGTGCGAAAAATAGGCCCCGGGCACAGCCGCTCCCAAAAATAACCGCCCGAACGCCGGGGCGCCAAGTTCGTCCAGCGGAAAAATGGCCAAAAAACGGGTGGGCTATAGCCTAGGGGGGAGGGGCTGGCCAACTTCGTCCGCCGGACTCGGAATGGGGCGAGACTTTGCGAGCGGCCTCCGCGTGTCAAAAATATACATGAGGGCACAGCCGCGCCCAAAAATAACCGCCCAAAGGTCGGCGCGCCGAAATCCCCCAGCGGAAAAATGGCCATAAAACGGGTGGACTATAGCCTTGGGGGGAGGGACTGGCCAACTTCGTCCGCCGGACTCAGAATGGGGCGAGACTTTGCGAGCGGTCTCCGCGTGTCAAAAATAGGCCGCGGGCACAGCCGCGCCCAAAAATAACCGCCTTGAGGCCGGGACGCCAAGTTCGTCCAGCGGAAAAATGGCCAAAAACGGGTGGGCTATAGCCTTGGGGAGGGGGCCGGCCTACTTCGTCTCGCCGAACTCGGAATGGGGCGAGACTTTGCGAACGGCCTCCGCGTGTCAAAAATAGGTCATGGGCACAGCCGCGCCTAAAAATAACCGCCCGAAGGTCGGTGCGCCCAAACCCCAGCGGAAAAATGGCCAAAAACGGGTGGGCTATAGCCTTGGGGAGAGGGACTGGCCAACAAATCCGCCGGACTCGGAATGGGGCGAGACTTTGCGAGCGGCCTCCGTGTGCAAAAATAGGCCGTGGACACAGCCGCGCCCAAAAATAACCCCCGAAGGTCGGCACGCCCAAAGCCCCTCAACGGAAAAATGGCCAAAAACGGTTGGGCTATAGCCTTGGGGAGGGGCTGGCCAAATTCGTCCGCCCGGACTCGGAATGGGGCGAGACTTTGCAGTGGCCTCCGCATGTCAAAAATAGGCCGCGGACACAGCGGAACCCAAAAATAACCCCGAAGGTCGGGCGCGCCCAAAGCCCTCAGTGGAAAAATGGCCAAAAAGCGGTTGGGCTATAGCCGTGGGGGGAGGGGCTGGCCAACTTAGTCCGCCGGACTCGGAAAGGGACGAGACTTTGCGAGTGGCCTTCAGCGTGCAAAAATAAGCCCAGGCACGGCCGCGCTAAAAATAACTGCCCGAAGGCCGGGCGCCAAGTTCGTCCAGCGGAAAAATGGCCAAAAAACGGTTGGGCTATAGCCTTGGGGAGAGGGGCTGGCCAACTTCGTCCGCCGGACTCGGAATGGGGCGAGACTTTGCGAGCGGCCTCCGCGGGCCAAAAATAGGCCGCGGGCACAGCCGCACCCAAAAATAACCCCCCGAAGGTCAGCGCGCCCAAAGCCCCACAGCGGAAAAATGGCCAAAAAACGGGTTGGCTATAGCCTTGGGGGGAGGGCCTGGCCAACTACGTCAGCCGAACTCGGAATGGGGCGAGACTTTGCGAGCGGCCTCCGCGTGCCAAAAATAGGCCGCGGGCACAGCCGCGCCCAAAAATAACCGCCGGAAGGCCGGGGCGCCAAGTTCGTCCAGCGGAAAAATGGCCAAAAAACGGGTGGGCTATAGCCTTGCGGGAGGGCTGGCCAACCGTCCGCCGGACTCGGAATGGTGCGAGACTTGCGAGCGGCCTCCAGCGTGCCAAAAATAGGCCCCGGTCACAGCTTCGCCCAAAAATAACCCCCGGAAGGCCGGCGCGCCCACCCCCACCAGCGGAAAAATGGCCAAAAAACGGGTGGGCTATAGCCTTGGGGGGAGGGGCGGGCCAAGTTCGTCCGCCGGACTCGGAATGGTGCGATACCTTACGAGCAGCCTCAGCGTGCAAAAATAGGCAGCGGGAACAGCCGCATCCAAAAATAACCACCGAAGGCCGGGGCGCCAAGTTCGTCCAGCGGAAAAATGGCTAAAAAACGGGTTGTCTATAGCCTTGGGAGTGGGCTGGCCAACTTCGGTCCGCGGACTGAATGGGGCGAGACTTTGCAAGCGTCCTCCGTGTGCCAAACATAGGCCGCAGGCACCGCCCGCGCCTAAAAATAACCGCCCGAAGGCGGAGAGCCAAGTTAAATCCAGCGGAAAAATGGCCAAAAGCTGGTGTAGCCCACCCGTTTTTGGCCATTTTTCCGCTGGACGAACTTGGCGCCCCGGCCTTCGGGCAGTTATTTTTGGGCGCGGCCGTGCCCGGGGCTTATTTTTGGCACGCGAAGGCCACTCGCAAAGTCTCGCCCCATTCCGAGTCCGGCGGACGAAGTTGGCCAGCCCCTCTCCCCAAGGCTATAGCCCAACCGTTTTTTGGCCATTTTTCCACTGAGGGGCTTTGGGCGTGCCCGACCTTCGGGGCGTTATTTTTGGGGGCCGCTGGGACCGCGGCCTATTTTTGACAGGCGGAGGCCACTCGCAAAGTCTCGCCCCATTCCGCGTCCGGCGGACGAATTTGGCCAGCCCCACCCCCCAAGGCTATAGCCCACCCGTTTTTTGGCCATTTTTCCGCTGAGGGGCTTTGGGCGTGCCGACCTTCGGGGGGTTATTTTTGGGCGCGGCTGTGTCCATGGCCTATTTTTGGCACACGGAGGCCGCTCGCAAAGTCTCGTCCCATTCCGAGTCCGGCGGACGAAGTTGGCCAGTCCCTCCCCCCAAGGCTATAGCCCACCCGTTTTTTGGCCATTTTTCCGCTGGGGGGTTTGGGCGCACCGACCTTCGGGCGGTTATTTTTGGGCGCGGCTGTGCCCGCGGCCTATTTTTGGCACGCGGAGGCCGCTCGCAAAGTCTCGCCCCATTCAGAGTCCGGCGGACGAAGTTGGCCAGTCCCTCCCCCCAAGGCTATAGCCCACCCGTTTTTTGGCCATTTTTCCGCTGGACGAACTTGGCGTCCCGGCCTTCGGGCGGTTATTTTTGGGCGCGGCTGTGCCCGCGACCTATTTGTGGCACGCGGAGGCCGCTCGCAAAGTCTCGCCCCATTCTGAGTCCGGCGGACGAAGTTGGCCAGTCCCTCCCCCCAAGGCTATAGTCCACCTGTTTTATGGCCATTTTTCCGCTGGGGGATTTCGGCGCGCCGACCTTTGGGCGGTTATTTTTGGGCGCGGCTGTGCCCACGGCATATTTTTGACACGCGGAGGCCGCTCGCAAAG
>JAUJEF010000180.1:0-104493 GCA_030444885.1 Citrus sp. QX-2021
CCATGTGCCAAATATAGGCCCCGCGCAGCCGCGCCCTAAAAATAACTGCCCGAAGGTCGGGCGCCACGTTCGTCCAGCGGCAAATGGCCAAAAAAGCGGATGGGCTATAGCCTTGGGGGAGGATGGACCCTTCGTCCGCCTCGGACTCGGAATGGGGCGAGAATTTATGAGCGGCCTCCGTATGCCAAAAATAGGCCCGCGGCACAGCCGCACCCAAAAATAACCGCCCATGTCTCAAAAATAAAGGCCGGGCGCCAAAGTTCGCCGAAGGCTGGAAAAATGGCGAAAAAAATGGGTGGGCTATACCCTTGGGGAGGGGCTGGCTAACTTCGTCCGCGGACTCGGAATGGGGCGAGACTTGCTGAACGCCTCAGCGTGCCAAAAATAGGGCCGCTGGCACAGCCGTGCCCAAAAATAACCACCCGAAGGCCGGGCGCCAAGTTCGTCCAGCGGAAAAATGGCCAAAAACGGGTGGGCTATAGCCTTATGGGAGGGCTTGCCCACTCTCGGTCCGCCAGACTCGGAATGGGGTGAGACTTTGCGAGAGCGGTCTCCGTGCAAAAAAATATGGCATGGGCACAGCCGCGCCCAAAAATAACCACCCGAAGGTCGTACACGCGCCCAAACCCCCCAGCGGGAAAATGGCCAATAATGGGCGGGCTATAGCCTTGGGGGAGGGCTGGCCAACTTCGTCCCGCCGGACTCGGAATGGGGCGAGACTTTGCGAGCGGCTCCGCGTGCCAAAAATAGGCCTTGCAGCACAGCCTTAAAAATAACCGCCCGAAGGCCGGGGCGCCAAGTTCGGCCCAGCGGAAAAATGGCCAAAAAGCGGGTGGGCTTTAGCCTTGGGAGGGGCTGGCCCACCGTCCGCCGGGCTCGGAATGGGGCGAGATATTGCGAGCAGCCTCGCAGCATGCCAAAAATAGGCCGCGTGCACAGCCGCACCCAAAATAGCTGCCCGAAGACCGGGCGCCAAGTCTGGTCCCAGCGGAAAAATGGCCAAAAATGGCTGGGCTATAGCCTTGGGGGAGTGCTGGCGAGAAACTCGCCCGCTGGACTTGAATGGGGCGAGACTTTGCAGCGGCCTCCGCGTGCCAAAGGTAGGCCAGCGGGCACAGCCGCGCCAAAAATAATCGTCCAAGGTCGGGCGCTCCCAAACCCCCAGCGGAAAAATGGCCAATAAACGGGAGGGCTATAGCCTTGGGGGAGGGGCTGGCAAAAACCGTCCGCCCGGACTCGGAATGGGGGGCGAGACTTTGCGAGCCGCCTCCGCGTACCAAAAATAGGTCAGCTGGGCACAACCGCGCCCCAAAATAACCGACCACGGTCGGGCGCAAGTTCGTCCAGCGGAAAAATGGCCAAAAAACGGTGGGCTATAGCCTTGGGGAGGGCTGGCCAACTTCTGTCCGCCGGACTCGGAATGGGGCGAGACTTTACGAGCAGCCTCTGCGTGGCTAAAAAATGGGCCGTGGGCACAGCCCGCCCAAAATAACCGCCGAAGGCCGGGCCGCCAAGTTCGTCCAGCGGAAAATGGCCAAAAACGGTGGGGCTATAGCCTTGGGGGAGGGGCTGGCCGACTGTCCGTCCGCCGGGCTCGGAATGGGGTGAGACTTTTTACGAGTGGCCTCCAGCGTGCAAAACTATGGCCTTGGGCACAGCCAGCGCCAAAATAACCGCCTGAAGTTCGCCCAGCGGAAAAATGACAAAAAGCGGGTGGGGCTATAGCCTTGGGGGAGGGGCTGGCCAACCGTCCGCCTGACTCGGAATGGGGTGAGACTTTGCGAGTGCCCTCCGCATGCTAAAAAATAGGCCGCGGACTGGTCGTCATTTAAAAATAACCACCAAGTTCGTCCACGGAAAAATGACAAAAGCAGGGTGAGCTATAGCCTTGGGGAGGGGGCTGGCCCACTTTGTCCGCCCGGACTCGGAATGGGGCGAGACTTTGCGTGGCGGCCTCCGTGTTCCAAAAATAGGCCGCAGGTACAGCGCGCCCAAAAATAATCAGCCCCAAGGCTGGGCCGCCAAGTTCCTCCAGCCGAAAAACGGCCAAAAACAGGGTGGGCTATAGCCTTGGGGAGGGCTGGCCAACTTCTTCCGCCGGACTCGAATGGGGCGAGGCTTTGCGAGCGGCCTCCGCGTGCCAAAAACAGGTCGCGGGCACTGCCGAACCCAGAAATAACCGCCCAAAGGCCGGGCGCCAAGTCTCGTCCAGCGGAATAATGGCCAAAAACGGGTGGGCTAACACCTTGCTGGGAGGGCTGGCCAACCGTCCGCCGGACTCGAATGGGGCGAGACTTTGCAGCGGCCACCGCGTGCCAAAATAAGCCATGGGCACTGCCGAACCCAAAATAACCACCCGAAGGCCGGGCGCCAAGTTCGTCCAGCATGGAATAATGGCCAAAAACGGGGTGGGCTATAGCCTTGGGGGAGGGGCTGGCCAACTTCGTCCGCGGACTCGGAATGGGGTGATACTTTATGCAGCGGCCTCGCATGCCAAAAATAAGCCGCGGGCACTGCCGAACCCAAAAATAACCACCCGAAGTCCGGGACGCCAAGTTCGTCCAGCGGAATAATGGCCTACAAACGGGTGGGCTACTGACCTTGGGGAGGGCTGGCCCACTTCGTCCGCCCGGACTCGGAATGGGGTGAGACTTTACAGCGGCCTCCGTGATGCCAAAAATAAGCCCAGGCACTGCCAAACCCAAAAATAACCACCCGAAGGCCGGGGCGCCAAGTTCGTCCAGCGGAATAATGGCCAAAACACGGGTGGGCTATAGCCTTGGGGGGAGGGGCTGGCCAACTTCGTCCGCCGGACTCGGAATGGGGCGAGACTTTACGAGCAGCCTCTGCATGCCAAAGATAGGCCGTGGACACAGCCCGCCCAAAAATAACCGCCCGAAGGCCGGGCCGCCAAGTTCGTCCAGCGGAAAAATGGCCAAAAAACGGGTGGGCTATAGCCTTGGGAGGAGGGGCTGGCCGACTTCGTCCGCCGGGCTCGGAATGGGGTGAGACTTTACGAGTGGCCTCCACGTGCCAAAACTATGGCCACGGGCACAGCCGCGCCCAAAAATAACCGCCCGAAGTTCGTCCAGTGGAAAAATGACAAAAAACGGGTGGGCTATAGCCTTGGGGGGAGGGGCTGGCCCACTTCGTCCGCCGGACTCGGAATGGGGCGAGACTTTGCGTGCGGCCTCCGTGTTCCAAAAATAGGCCGCGGGCACAGCCGCGCCCGATAATAACTGCCCGAAGGCCGGGCCGCCAAGTTCGTCCAGCGGAAAAATGGCCAAAAAACGGGTGGGCTATAGCCTTGGGGGGACGGGCTGGCCAACTTCGTCCGCCGGACTCGGAATGGGGCGAGGCTTTGCGAGCGGCCTCCGCGTGCCAAAAACAGGCCGTGGGCACTGCCGAACCCAAAAATAACCGCCCGAAGGCCGGGGCGCCATGTTCGTCCAGCGGAATAATGCCCAAAAAACGGGTGGGCTACAGCCTTGGGGGGAGGGGCTGGCCAACTTCGTCCGCCGGACTCAGAATGGGGCGAGACTTTGTGAGCGGCCACCGCGTGCGAAAAATAAGCCGCGGGCACTGCCGAACCCAAAAATAACCGCCCGAAGGCCGGGGCGCCAAGTTCGTCCAGCGGAATAATGGCCAAAAAACGGGTGGGCTATAGCCTTGGGGGGAGGGGCTGGCCAACTGGTCCGCCGCGGACTCGGAATGGGGTGAGACTTTGCGAGCGGCCTCCGCATGCCAAAATAAGCCAGCGGGCACAGCCGCACCCAAAAATAACCCCCGAAGTTCGGCCCAGCGGAAAATGACAAAAAACGGGTGGGCTATAGCCTTGGGGGGAGGGGCTGGCCACTTCGTCCGCCGGACTCGGAATGGGGCGAGACTTTCCGTGCGGCCTCCGTGTTCCAAAAATAGGCCGGGGGCACAGCCGCGCCCAAAAATAACCGCCCGAAGGCAGGGCCGCCAAGTTCGTCCAGCGGAAAATGGCCAAAAAACGGGTGGGCTATAGCCTTGGGTGGAGGGGCTGGCCTACTTCGTCCGCCGGACTCGGAATGGTACGAGACTTTACGAGCGGCCTCCGCGTGCCAAAAATAGGCCGTGGACACAGCCGTGCCCAAAAATAACCGCCCGAAGGCTGGGCCGCCAAGTTCGTCCAGCGGAAAAATGGCCAAAAAACGGGTGGGCTATAGCCTTGGGGGGAGGGGCTGGCCAACTTCGTCCGCTGGGCTCGGAATGGGGTGAGACTTTGCGAGGGGCCTCCGCGTGCCAAAACTATGGCCGCGGGCACAGCCGCGCCCAAAAATAACCGCTCGAAGGTCGGCGCGCCCAAACCCCCCAGCGTAAAAATGGGCAATAAACGGCAGGGCTATAGCATTGGGGTAGGGGCTGGCCAACTTCGTCCGCCGGACTCGGAATGGGGTGAGACTTTGCGAGCGGCCTCCACCTGCCAAAAATAAGCCGCTGGCACAGCTGCGCCAAAAAATAACCGCCCGAAGGCCGGGGCGCCAAGTTCGTCCAGCGGAAAAATGGCCAAAAAACGGGTGGGCTATAGCCTTGGGGAGGGTTGGCCAACCGTCCACTTGGACTCGGAATGGGGTGACACTTTGCGCTCGGCCTTCGCGTGCGCAACATAGGCCGCGTTCACACCCGCGCCCAAACATCGCCGCCCTACGTCCGCCCCGCGGAAAAAGGACAAAAAACGGGTGGGCTATAGCCTTGGGGGGAGGGGCTGGCCACTTCGTCCGCCGGACTTGGAATGGGGCTAGACTTTTCGTGCGGCCTCCGTGTTCCAAAATTAGGCAGCGGGCGCAGCCACGTCCAAATGTAACCGCGAAAACCGGGCGCCAAGTTCGTCCAGCGGGAAAATGGCCAAAAAAATGGGTGGGCTATAGCCTTGGGGAGAGGGCTGGCCAACCGTCCGCCGGACTTGGAATGGGGCAAGACTTTGCAGCGGCCTCGCGTTGTAAAAATAGGCCACGGGCACAGCCGCGCCAAAAAAACCTCCCCGAAGGCCGGGCGCCAAGTTCGACCAGCGGAAAATGGCCAACATCGTCCGCGGACTCGGGATGGGGACGAGACTTTGCGAGCGACCTCGCGTGCCAAAAATAGGCCGCGGCACAGCCGTGCCCAAAAATAACCGCCCGAAGGTTTGGCGCCCAAACCCCCAGCGGAAAAATGGCCAAAAACGGGTGGGCTATAGCCTTGGGGGAGGGCTGGCCAACTTCGTCCGCCGGACTCGGTATGGGGTGAGACTTTACGAGCGGCCTCCGCGTGTCAAAAATAGGCCGCGGGCACAGCCGCGCCCAAAAATAACCGCCCGAAGGCCGGGGCGCCAAGTTCGTCCAGCGGTAAAATGGCCAAAAAACGGGTGGGCTATAGCCTTGGGGGGAGGGGCTGGCCAACTTCGTCCGCCGGACTCGGAATGGGGCGAGACTTTGCGAGCGGCCTCCGCGTGCTAAAAATAGGCCGCGGGCACAGTCGCGCCCAAAAATAACCGCTCGAAGGCCGGGGCGCCAAGTTCGTCCAGCGGAAAAATGGCCAAAAAACGGGTGGGCTATAGCCTTGGGGGGAGGGGCTGGCCAACTTCGTCCGCCGGACTCGGAATGGGGCGAGACCTTACAAGTGGCCTCCGCGTGCCAAAATTAGGCAGCGGGCGCAGCCACGCCCAAAAATTACCGCTCAAAAGCCTAGGCGCCAAGTTCCTCCAGCGGAAAAATGGCCAAAAAACGGGTGGGCTATAGCCTTGGGGGGACGGGCTGGCCAACTTCGTCCGCCGGACTCGGAATGGGGCGAGACTTTGCGAGCGGCCACCGCGTGCCAAAAATAGGCCGCGGGCACAGCCGCACCCAAAAATAACCGCCCGAAGGCCGGGGCGCCAAGTTCGTCCAGCGGAAAAATGGCCAAAAAACGGGTGGGCTATAGCCTTGGGTGGAGGGACTGGCCTACTTCGTCCGCCGGACTCGGAATGGTACGAGACTTTACGAGCGGCCTCCGCGTGCCAAAAATAGGCCACGGGCACAGTCGCACCCAGAAATAACCATCCGAAGGCCGGGGCGCCAAGTTCGACCAGCGGAAAAATGGCCAACATCGTCCGCGGACTCGGTATGGGACGAGACTTTGCGAGCGACCTCCGTGTGCCAAAAATAGGCCGCAGGCACAGCCGCGCCAAAAAATAACCGCCCGAAGGTTGGCGCGCCCAAACCCCCCAGCGGAAAAATGGCCAAAAAACGGGTGGGCTATAGCATTGGGGGGAGGGGCTGGCCCACTTCGTCCGCCGGACTCGGTATGGGGTGAGACTTTACGAGCGGCCTCCACGTGCCAAAAATAGGCCGCGGGCACAGCCGCGCCCGAAAATAACCGCCCGAAGGCCGGGGCGCCAAGTTCGTCCAGCGGAAAAATGGCCAAAAAACGGGAGGGCTATTGCCTTGGGGGGAGGGGCTGGCCAACTTCGTCCGCCGGACTCGGAATGCGGCGAGACTTTGCGAGCGGCCTCCACGTGCCAAAAATAACCCCCCAAAGATCGGCGCGCCCAAACCCCCCAGCGGAAAAATGGCCAAAAAACGGGTGGGCTATAGCCTTGGGGGGAGGGGCTGGCCAACTTCGTCCGCCGGACTCGGAATGGGGTGAGACTTTGCGAGCGGCCTCCTCGTGCAAAAAATAGGGCACGGGCACAGCCGTACGCAAAAATAACCCCCCGAAGGTCGGGGCAACAAGTTCATCCCGCGGAAAAATGGCCAAAAAACGGGTGGGCTATAGCCATGGGGGGAGGGGCTGGCCAACTTCGTCCGCCGGACTCGGAATGGGGCGAGACTTTGCGAGCGGCCTCCGCATCCGAAAAATTGGCCGTGGACAAAGCCGTACCCATAAATAACCCCCCGAAGGCCGGGGCGCCAAGTTCGTCCAGCGCAAAAATGGCCAAAAAACAGGTGGGCTATAGCCTTGGGGGGAGGGGCTGGCCCACTTCGTCCGCCAGACTCGGAATGGGGCGAGACTTTACGAGCGGCCTCCACGTGCTAAAAATAGGCCGCGGGCACAGCCGCGCCCAAAAATAACCCCCCGAAGGTCGGCGCACCCAAACCCCCCAGCGGAAAATGGCCAAGAAACGGGTGGGCTATAGCCTTGGGGGGAGGGGCTGGCCAACTTCGTCCGCCGGACTCGGAATGGGGCGAGACATTGCGAGCGGCCTCCGCGTGCCAAAAATACACGGCGGGCACAGCCGCGCCCAAAAATAACCCCCCGAAGGTCGGCGCGGCCAAACCCCCCAGTGGAAAAATGGCCAAAAAACGGGTGGGCTATAGCCTTGGGGGGAGGGGCTGGCCCACTTCGTCCGCCGGCCTCGGAATGGGGTGAGACTTTGCGAACGGCCTCCGCGTGCCGAAAAAAGGCCACGGGCACAGCCGTACCCAAAAATAACCCCCCAAAGGTCGGCGCACCCAAACCCCCCAGCGGAAAAATGGCCAAGAAACGGGTGGGCTAAAGCCTTGGGGGGAGGGGCTGGCCGACTTCGTCCGCCGGACTCGGAATGGGGCGAGACTTTTCGAGCGGCCTCCGCGTGCCAAAAATACGCGGTGGGCACAGCCGTACCCAAAAATAACCGCCCGAAGGCCGGGGCAACAAGTTCATCCAGCGGAAAAATGGCCAAAAAACGGGTGGGCTATAGCCTTGGGGGGAGGGGCTGGCCGACTTCGTCCGCCGGACTCGGAATGGGGCGAGACTTTGCGACCGGCCTCAGCGTCCCAAAAATAGGCCGTGGACAAAACCGCACCCACAAAAAACACCCCGCAGGTCGGCGCGGCCAAACCCCCCAGTGGAAAAATGGCCAAAAAATGGGTGGGCTATAGCCTTGGGGGGAGGGGCTGGCCCACTTCGTCCGCCGGCCTCGGAATGGGGTGAGACTTTGCGAACGGCCTCTGCGTGCCCAAAAAAGGCCACGGGCACAGCCGTACCCAAAAATAACCCCCCAAAGGTCGGCGCACCCAAACCCCCCAGCGGAAAAATGGCCAAGAAACGGGTGGGCTAAAGCCTTGGGGGGAGGGGCTGGCCAATTTCGTCTGCCGGACTCGGAATGGGGTGAGACTTTGCGAGCGGGCTCTACGTGCCAAAAATACACGGTGGGCACAGCCGCACCCAAAAATAACCCCCCGAAGGTCGGCGCGCCCAAACCCCCCAGCGGGAAAATGGACAAAAAACGGGTGGGCTATAGCCTTGGGGGGAGGGGCTGGCCCACTTCGTCCGCCGGACTCGGAATTGAGTGAGACTTTGTGAGCGGCCTCCGCGTACCCAAAATAGGCCACGGGCACAGCCGTACCCAAAAATAACCGCCCGAAGGCCGGGGCAACAAGTTCGTCCAGCGGAAAAATGGCCAAAAAACAGGTGGGCTATAGCCTTGGGGGGAGGGGCTGGCCAACTTCGTCCGCCGGACTCGGAATGGGGCGAGACTTTGCGAGCGGCCTCCGCGTGCTAAAAATAGGCCGCGGGCACAGCCGCGCCCAAAAATAACCGCCCGAAGTTCGTTCAGCGGAAAAATGACAAAAAACGGGTGGGCTATAGCCTTGGGGGGAGGGGCTGGCCAACTTCGTCCGCCAGACTCGGAATGGGGGGAGACTTTACGAGCAGCCTCTGCGTGCCAAAAATAGGCCACGGGCACAGCCCGCCCAAAAATAACCGCCCGAAGGCCGGGCCGCCAAGTTCGTCCAGCGGAAAAATGGCCAAAAAACGGGTGGGCTATAGCCTTGGGTGTAGGGGCTGGCCAACTTAGTCCGCCGGACTCGTAATGGGGCGAGACTTTACGAGCGGACTCCGCGTACCAAATATAGGCCGCGGACACAGCCGCGCCCAAAAATAACCGCCCGAAGGCCGGGCCGCCAATTTCGTCCAGCGGAAAAATGGCCAAAAAACGGGTGGGCTATAGCCTTGGGGGGAGGGGCTGGCCAACTTCGTACGCTGGGCTCGGAATGGGGTGAGACTTTGCGAGTGGCCTCCGCGTGCCAAAACTATGGCCGCGGGCACAGCCGCGCCCAAAAATAACCGCCCGAAGGTCGGCGCGCCCAAACCCCCCAGCGTAAAAATGGCCAATAAACGGGTGGGCTATAGCCTTGGGGGGAGGGGCTGGCCCACTTCGTCCGCCGGCCTCGGAATGGGGTGAGACTTTGCGAATGGCCTCCGCGTGCCGAAAAAAGGCCACGGGCACAGCCGTACCCAAAAATAACCCCCCAAAGGTCGGCGCACCCAAACCCCCCAGCGGAAAAATGGCCAAGAAACGAGTGGGCTAAAGCCTTGGGGGGAGGGGCTGGCCGACTTCGTCCGCCGGACTCGGAATGGGGCGAGACTTTGCGAGCGGCCTCCGCGTGCTAAAAATAGGCCGCGGGCACAGCCGCGCGCAAAAATAACCGCCCGAAGTTCGTTCAGCGGAAAAATGACAAAAAACGGGTGGGCTATAGCCTTGGGGGGAGGGGCTGGCCCACTTCGTCCGCCAGACTCGGAATGGGGGGAGACTTTACGAGCAGCCTCTGCGTGCCAAAAATAGGCCACGGGCACAGCCCGCCCAAAAATAACCGCCCGAAGGCCGGGCCGCCAAGTTCGTCCAGCGGAAAAATGGCCAAAAAACGGGTGGGCTATAGCCTTGGGTGTAGGGGCTGGCCAACTTCGTCCGCCGGACTCGTAATGGGGCGAGACTTTACGAGCGGACTCCGCGTACAAAATATAGGCCACGGACACAGCCGCGCCCAAAAATAACCGCCCGAAGGCCGGGCCGCCAATTTCGTCCAGCGGAAAAATGGCCAAAAAACGGGTGGGCTATAGCCTTGGGGGGAGGGGCTGGCCAACTTCGTACGCTGGGCTCGGAATGGGGTGAGACTTTGCGAGTGGCCTCCGCGTGCCAAAACTATGGCCGCGGGCACAGCCGCGCCCAAAAATAACCGCCCGAAGGTCGGCGCGCCCAAACCCCCCAGCGTAAAAATGGCCAATAAACGGGAGGGCTATAGCATTGGGGTAGGGGCTGGCCAACTTCGTCCGCCGGACTCGGAATGGGGTGAGACTTTGCGAGCGGCCTTCACGTGCCAAAAATATATGCATGGCACAGCCACATGCCAAAAATACCTACCCGAAGGCCGGGACGCCAAGTTCGTCCAGCGGAAAATGGCCACAAAACGGGTGGGATATAGCCTTGGGGGTGGGGCTGGCTCACTTCGTCCGCCTCGGACTCGGAATGGTGCGAGACCTTACGATGCGCCTCCGCGTGCCAACAATATGCCGCGGGCACAGCCGTTCCCTAAATTACCCGCCCGAAGGCCAGGGCGGCAAGTTCATCCAGCGGAAAAAGGCCACAAAAATGGGTGGGCTATACCCTTGAGGGGTGGGATGGCCAACTTCGTCCGCCGGACTCGGAATGGGACGAGAATTTACGAGGGACCTCCGTGTGCCAATAATAGGCCGCGGGCACAGCCGCAGCCAAAAATACACGTCCGAAGGCCGGGGAGCCAAGTTCGTCCAGCGGAAAAAGGCCACAAAAACGGGTGGGCTATAGCCTTGGGGGGTGGCGCTGGCCAACTTCGTCCGCCGGACTCGGAATGGCGCGAGACTTTGCGAGGCGCCTCCGTGTGCCAAAAATAGGCCGCGGGCACAGCCGCGCCGAGGAATACCCTCCCGTAGGCCGGGGCGCCAAGTTCGTCCAGCGGAAAATGGCCACAAAAACGGGTGGGCTATAGCCTTGGGGGGTGGGGCTGGCCCACTTCGTCCGCCGGACTCGGAATGGCGCGAGACTTTACGAGGCACCTCCGTGTGCCAAAAATAGACCGCGGGCACAGCCGCGCCCAAAAATACCAGTCCAAAGGCCGGGGCGCCAAGTTCGTCCAGCGGAAAATGGCCACAAAAACGGGTGGGCTATAGCCTTGGGGGGTGGGGCCGGCCCACTTCGTCCGCCGGACTCGGAATGGCGCGAGACTTTGTGAGGCGCCTCCGTGCGCCAAAAATATGCCGCGGGCACAGCCGCGCCCAAAAATACCCGCCCGAAGGCCGGGGCGCCAAGTTCCTACAGCGGAAAATGGCCACAAAAACGGGTGGGCTATAGCCTTGGGGGGTGGGGCTGGCCAACTTCGTCCGCCGGACTCGGAATGGCGCGAGGCTTTACGATGCGCCTCCGTGTGCCAAAAATAGGCTGCGGGCACAGCCACGCCCAAAAATACCCGCCCGAAGGCCGGGGAGCCAAGTTCCTTCAGCGGAAAATGGCCACAACATCGGGTGGGGTATAGCCTTGGGGGTGGGGCGGCCCACCGTCCGCTCGGACTCGGAATGGCGCGAGACTTTGTGAGGCGCCTCCGTGTGCGAAAAATATGCCGCTGGGCACAGCCGCGCGCCCAAAATACCCGCCCGAAGGCCCGGGCGCCAATTCGTCCAGCGGAAAATGGCCACAAAAACGGGTGGGCTATAGCCTTGGGGGGTGGGGCCGGCCGACTTCGTCCGCCGGACTCGGAATGGCGCGAGACTTTGTGAGGCGCCTCCGTGTGCCAAAAATATGCCGCAGGCACAGCCGCGCCCAAAAATACCCGCCCGAAGGACGGGACGCCATGTTCGTCCAGCGGAAAATGGCCACAAAAACGGGTGGGATATAGCCTTGGGGGGTGGGGCTGGCTCACTTCGTCCGCCGGACTCGGAATGGAGCGAGACTTTACGATGCGCCTCCGTGTGCCAAAAATAGGCTGCGGGCACAGCCGTGCCCAAAAATACCCGCCCGAAGGCCGGGGCGTCAAGTTCGTCCAGCGGAAAATGGCCACAAAAACGGGTGGGCTATAGCCTTGGGGGGTGGGGCTGGCCAACTTCGTCCGCTGGACTCGGAATGGCGCGAGGCTTTACGATGCACCTCCGTGTGCGAAAAATAGGCCGTGGGCACAGCCGCGCCCAAAAATACCCGCCCGAAGGCCGGGGCGCCAAGTTCCTCCAGCGGAAACTAGCCACAAAAACGGGTGGGCTATAGCCTTGGGGGGTGGGGCTGGCCCACTTCGTCCGCCGGACTCGGAATGGCGCGAGACTTTACGATGCGCCTCCGTGTGCCAAAAATAGGCCGCGGGCACAGCCGCTCCCAAAAATACCCGCCCGAAGGCCGGGGCGCCAAGTTCGTCCAGCGGAAAAAGGCCACAAAAACGGGTGGGCTATAGCCTGGGGGGTGGGGCTGGCCCACTTCGTCCGCCGGACTCGGAATGGGCCGAGACTTTGGGAGCGGCCTCCGTGTGCCAAAAATAGGCTACGGGCACAGCCGCGCCGAAAAATAACCGACCGAAGGCCGCGGCGCCAAGTTCGTCCAGCGGAAAAAGGCCACAAAAACGGGTTGGCAATATCCTTGGGGGGTGGGGCTGGCCAACATCGTCCGCCGGACTCGGAATGGGCCGAGACTTTGGGAGCGGCCTCCGTGTGCCAAAAATAGGTCACGGGCACAGCCGCGCCCAAAAATACCCGCCCGAAGGCCGGGGCGCCAAGTTCGTCCAGCGGAAAAAGGCCACAAAAACGGGTGGGCTATAGCCTTGGGGGGTGGGGCTGGCCCACTTCGTCCGCCGGACTCGGAATGGCGCGAGACTTTGCGAGCGGACTCCGCATGCCAAAAATAGGCCATGGGTACAGCCACGCCCAAAAATGACCCCCTGAAGGCCGGGGCGCCATGTTCGTCCAGCGGAAAAATGGCCAAAAAATGGGTGGGCTATAGCCTTGGGGGGAGGGGCTGGCCAACTTCGTCCGCCGGACTCAGAATGGGGCGAGACATTGCGAGCGGCTTCCGCGTGCCAAAAATAGGCCGTGGGCACAGCCGTGCCCAAAAATAACCACCCGAAGGCCGGGGCGACATGTTCGTCCTTCGGAAAAATGGCCAAAAAACGGGTGGGCTATAGCCTAAGGAGGAGGGGCTGGCCCACTTCGTCCGCCGGACTTTGAATGGGGCGAGACTTTGCGACTGGCCTCCGCGTGCCAAAAATAGGCCACGAGCACAGCCGCGACCAAAAATAACTGCACGAAGGCCGGTACGCCAAGTTCGTCCAGCGGAAAAATGGCCAAAAAACGGGTGGGCGATAGCCTTGGGGGGAGGGGCTGGCCAACATCGTCTGCCGGACTCGGAATGGGGTGAGACTTTGCGAGCGGCCTGTGCGTACAAAAAATAGGCCGTGGGCACAGCCGCGCCCAAAAATAACAGCGCGAAGGCCGGGGTGCCAAGTTCGTCCAGCGGAAAAATGGCCAAAAAACGGGTGGGCTATAGCCTTGGGGGGAGGGGCTGGCCCACTTCGTCCGCCGGACTCGGAATGGGGCGAGAATTTGCGAGCGGCCTCCGCGTGCCAAAAATAGGCCGTGGGCACAGCCGCACCCAAAAATAACCGCCCGAAGGCCGCGGCGCCGAGTTCGTCCAGCGGAAAAATGGCCAAAAAACGGGTGGGCTATAGCCTTGGGGGGAGGGGCTGGCCAACTTCGTCCGCCGGACACGGAATGGGGCGAGACTTTGCGAGCGGCCTCCGCGTACCAAAAATAGGCCACGGGCACAGCCGCACCCAAAAATAACTGCCCGAAGGTGAGCGCGCCCAAACCCCCCAGCGGAAAAATGGCCAAAAAACGGGTGGGCTATAGCCTTGGGGGGAGGGGCTGGCCAACTTCGTCCGCCGGACTCGGAATGGGGTGAGACTTTAAAAGTGGTCTGCGCGTTCCAAAAATAGGCCGCGGGCACAGCCGCGCCCAAAAATAACCGCGCGAAGGCCGGGGCGCCAAGTTCGTCCAGCGGAAAAATGGCCAAAAAAGGGGTGGGCTATAGCCTTGGGGGGAGGGGCTGGCCCACTTCGTCCATGATCGCGGAATGGGGCGAGACTTTGCGAGCGGCCTCCGCGTGCCAAAAATAGGCCACTGGCACAGCCGTACCCAGAAATAACCACCCGATGGTCGGCGCGTCCAAACCCTCCAGCGGAAAAATGGCCAAAAAACGGGTGGGCTATAGCCTTGGGGGGAGGGGCTGGCCCACTTCGTCCGCCGGACTCGGAATGGGCGAGACGTTGCGAGCGGCCTCCGCGTGCCATAAATAGGCTGCGGGCACAGCCGCGCCCAAAAATAACCCCCCGAAGATCGTTGCACCCAAACCCCCCAGCGGAAAAATGGCCAAAAAACGGGTGGCCTATAGCCTTCGGGGGAGGGGCTCGCCAACTTCGTTCGCCGGACTCGGAATGGGGTGAGACTTTGCGAGCGTCCTCCGCGTACCAAAAATAGGCCACGGGCACAGCCGCGCCCAAAAATAACCACCCGACGGTCGGCGCGCCCAAACCCCCCAGCGGAAAAATGGCCAAAAAACGGGTGGGCTATAGCCTTGGGGGGAGGGGCTGGCCCACTTCGTCCGCCGGACTCGGAATGGGGCGAGAATTTGCGAGCGGCCTCCGCGTGCCAAAAATAGGCCGCGGGCACAGCCGCACCCAAAAATAACCGCCCGAAGGCCGGGGCGCCGAGTTCGTCCAGCGGAAAAATGGCCAAAAAACGGGTGGGCTATAGCCTTGGGGGGAGGGGCTGGCCAACTTCGTCCGCCGGACACGGAATGGGGCGAGACTTTGCGAGCGGCCTCCGCGTGCCAAAAATAGGCCACGGGCACAGCCGCACCCAAAAATAACTGCCCGAAGGTCAGCGCGACCAAACCCCCCAGCGGAAAAATGGCCAAAAAACGGGTGGGCTATAGCCTTGGGGGGAGGGGCTGGCCCACTTCGTCCGCCGGCCTCGGAATGGGGTGAGACTTTGCGAACGGCCTCCGCGTGCCGAAAAAAGGCCACGGGCACAGCCGTACCCAAAAATAACCCCCCAAAGGTCGGCGCACCCAAACCCCCCAGCGGAAAAATGGCCAAAAAATGGGTGGGCTATAGCCTTGGGGGGAGGGGCTGGCCAACTTCGTCCGCCGGACTCGGAATGGGGTGAGACTTTAAAAGTGGTCTGCGCGTTCCAAAAATAGGCCGCGGGCACAGCCGCGCCCAAAAATAACCGCGCGAAGGCCGGGGCGCCAAGTTCGTCCAGCGGAAAAATGGCCAAAAAACGGGTGGGCTATAGCCTTGGGGGGTGGGACTGGCCAACTTCGTCCGCCAGACTCGGAATGGCGCGAGACTTTGCGAGGTGCCTCCGTGTGCCAAAAATAGGCCGCGGGCACAGCCGCGCCCAAAAATACCCGCCCGAAGGTCGGGACACCAAGTTCGTCCAGCGGAAAATGGCCACAAAAAAGGGTGTGCTATAGCCTTGGGGGGTGGGGCTGGCCGACTTCGTCCGCCAGACTCGGAATGGCGTGAGACTTTGCGAGGTGCCTCCGTGTGCCAAAAATAGGCCGCGGGCACAGCCGCGCCCAAAAACACCCGCCCGTAGGCCGGGACGCCAAGTTTGTCCAGCGTAAAACGGCCACAAAAATGGGTGGGCTATAGCCTTGTGGGGTGGGGCTGGCCAAGTTCGTCTGCCGGACTCGGAATGGGGTGAGACTTTGCGAGCGGCCTCCGTGTACCAAAAATTGGCCGCGGAAACGGCCGCTCCCATAAATAACCGCCCGAAGGCCGGGGCGCCAAGGTCATCCAGCGGAAAAAGGCCACACAAATGGGTGGGCTATAGCCTTGGGGGGTGGGGCTGGCCAAGTTCGTCCGCCGGACTCGGAATGGGGCGAGACTTTGCGAGCGGCCTCCGTGTTCTAAAAATAGGCCACGGCACAGCCATGCCCAAAAATAACCACCCGAAGGCCGGGGCGCCAATTCAACCAGTGGAATAAGGCCACCAAAACGGGTGGGCTATAGCCTTGGGGGGTGGGGCTGGCCAAGTTCGTCCGCCGGACTCGGAATGGGACGAGACTTTGCGATCGGCCTCCGTGTGCTAAAAATAGGCCGAGGGCACAGCCGCGCCCAAAAATAACTGCCCGAAGGCTGGGACGCCAAGTTCGCCCAGCGGAAAAAGCCCACAAAAACGGGTGGGCTATAGCCTTCGGGGGTGGGGTTGGCAAGTTCGTCCGCCCGGACTCGGAATGGGACGAGACTTTGCGATCGGCCTCCGTGTGATAAAAATAGGCCGTGGGCACAGCCGCGACCAAAAATAACCGCCCGAAGGCCGGGGCGCCAAGTTCGTCCAGCGTAAAACGGCCACAAAAATGGGTGGGCTATAGCCTTGTGGGGTGGGGCTAGCCAAGTTCGTCTGCCGGACTCGGAATGGGGCGAGACTTTGCGAGAGGACTAAGTGTCACAAAAATAGGCCGAGGGCACAGCCGCGCCCAAAAATAACAGCCCGAAGGCCGGTGCGCCAAGGTCGTCCAGCGTAAAACGGCCACAAAAATGGGTGGGCTATAGCCTTGTGGGGTGGGGCTGGCCAAGTTCGTCTGCCGGACTCGGAATGGGGCGAGACTTTGCGAGTGGTCTCCGTGTACCAAAAATTGGCCGCGGGCACAGCCGCGCCCATAAATAACCGCCCGAAGGCCGGGGCGCCAAGGTCGTCCAGCGGAAAAAGGCCACACAAACGGGTGGGCTATAGCCTTGGGGGGTGGGGCTGGCCAAGTTCGTCCGCCGGACTCGGAATGGGGCGAGACTTTGCGAGCGGCCTCCGTGTGCCAAAAATAGGCCACGGGTACAGCCGTGCCCAAAAATAACCGCCCGAAGGCCGGGGCGCCAAATTCGTCCAGTGGAAAAAGGCCACAAAAACGGGTGGGCTATAGCCTTGGGCGGTGGGGCTGGCCAAGTTCGTCCGCCGGACTCGGAATGGGGGGAGACTTTGCGATCGCCCTCCGTGTGCTAAAAATAGGCCGAGGGAACAGCCGCACCCAAAAATAACTGCCCGAAGGCCGGGACGCCAAGTTCGTCCAGCGAACAAAGGCCACAAAAACGGCTGGGCTATAGCATTGGGAGGTGGGGTTGGCCAAGTTCGTCCGCCGGACTCGGAATGGGGCGAGATTTTACGAGTGGCCTCCGTGTGCCAAAAATAGGCCACGGGCACAGCCGCGCCCAAAAATAGCCGCCCAAGGTCGGGCGCCAAGTTCGCCCAGTGGAAAAAGGCCACAAAAACGGGTGGGCTATAGCATTGGGTGGTGGGGCTGGCCAAGTTCGTCCGCCGGACTCGGAATGGGACGAGACTTTGCGATCGGCCTCCGTGTGCTAAAAATAGGCCGAGGGCACAGCCGCCCCCAAAAATAACTGCCCGAAGGCCGGGACGCCAAGTTCGCCCAGCGGAAAAAGCCCCAAAAAAGTGGTGGGCTCTAGCCTTCGGGGGTGGGGATAGCCAAGTTCGTCCGCCAGACTCGGAATGGGACGAGACTTTGCGAGTGGCCTCGTGTGTGTCAAAAATAGCCGCGCGCGCACAGCAGCGCCCAAAAATAACCGCCCGAAGGCCGGGGCGCCAACTTCGTCCAGCGGAAAACGGCCACAAAAACAGTTGGGCTATAGCCTTGGGGGGTGGGGCTGGCGAAGTTCGTACGTCGGACTCGGAATGGGGTGAGACTTTGCGAGCGGCTTCCGTGTGCTAAAAATAGGCCACGGGTACAGCCGCGCCCAAAAATAACCGCCCGAAGGCAGGGTCGCCAAGTTCGTCCAGCGCAAAAAGGCCACAAAAACGGGTGGGCTATAGCGTTGGGGGGTGGGGCTGCCCAAGTTTGTCCGCCGGCCTAGGAATGGGACGAGACTTTGCGAGCGGCCTCCGTGTGCCAAAAATAGGCCGCGGGTACAGCCGCACCCAAAAATAACCGCCCGAAGGCCGGGGCGCCAACTTCGTCCAACGGAAAAAGGCCACAAAAACGGGTGGGCTATAGCCTTGGGGGGTGGGGCTGGCCAAGTTCGTCCGCCGGACTTGGAATGGGACGAGACATTGCGAGCGGCCACCGTGTGCCAAAAATAGGCCGCGGGCACAGCAGCACCCAAAAATAACCGCCCGAAGGCCGGGGCGCCAACTTCGTCCAGCGGAAAAAGGCCACAAAAACAGTTGGGCTATAGCCTTGGGGGGTTGGGATGGCCTAGTTCGTCCGCCGGACTAAGAATGGGGTGCGAATTTGCGAGCGACCTCCATGTGCCAAAAATAGGCCGTGGGAATAGCTGCGCCAAAAATAACCGCCCGAAGTCCGGGACGCCAAGTTCGTCCTGCGGAAAAAGGCCACAAAAATGGGTGGGCTATAGCCTTGGGGGGCGGGGCTGGCCTAGTCCGTCCGCCGGACAAAGAATGGGGCGAGACTTTGTGATCAGCCTCTGTGTGCCAAAAATAGGCCGCGGGCAAAGCCGCGCCCAAAAATAACCGCCCGAAGGTCGGGACGTCAAGTTCGTCCCTGGAAAAAGGCCACAAAAGCGGGTGGGCTATAGCCTTGGGGGTGGGGCTGGCCAAGTTAGTCCGCCTCGGACTCGGAATGGGGAGAGACTTTGCGCGCGCCTCCGTTTACTAAAAATAGGCGCGGGCAAAGCCGCACCCAAAAATAACCTGCCAAGTCCGAGGCGCCAAGTTCGAAGAGCGGAAAAAGGCCACAAAAACGGGTGGGCTATAGCCTTGGGGGGTAGGGCTGGCCAAGTTCGTCCGCCAGAATCGGAATGGGGTGAGACTTTGCGAGCGACATCCGTGTGTCAAAAATAGGCCGCGGGCACAGCCGCGCTAAAAAATAACAGCTCGAAGTCCGAGGCGCCATGTTCGAAGAGTAGAAAAAGGCCACAAAACCGGGTGGGCCATAGCCTTGGGGGGTGGGGCTGGCCAAGTTCGTCCGCCGGAATCGGAATGGGGCGAGACTTTGCGAGCGGCCTCCGTGAGGCAAAAATACGACATGGGCACATCCGCTCCACTAAAGAACCACCCGAAGGCAGTGGCGCCAACTGCTTCCAGCGGAAAAAGGCCACAAAAATGGGTGGGCTATAGCCGTGGGGGTGGGGCTGGCCTAGTTCGTCAACCGGCCTCGGAAAGGGGCGAGACTTTGCGAGCAGCCCTCGTGTCCCAAAAATAGGCCGTGGGCACAGCCGCGCCCATAAATAACCGCCCGAAGTCCGGGCGCCAAGTTCAAGAGCGGAAAAAGGCCACAAAACGGGTGGGCTATAGCCTTGGAAGTGGGATCGCCAAGTTCGTCCGCCGGACTCGGAATGGGGAGAGACTTTGCGGGCGGCCTCCGTGTGCCAAAAGTAGGTCGTGGGCACAGCCACACCCAAAAATAACCGCCCGATGGCCGCGGAACCAAGTTCGTCCAGCGGAAAAAGGCCATAAAAACGGGCTGGCTATAGCCTTGGGGGGTGGGGCAGGCCAAGTTCGTCAGCCGGACTTGGAATGGGACGAGACATTGCGAGCGACCTCCGTGGCCCAAAAATATGCCGCGGTCACAGCCGCGCCAAAAAATGACTGTCCGAAGGCCGTGGCGCGAAGTTCGTCCAGCGGAAATAGGCCACAAAAACGGGTGGGCTATAGCTTTGGGGGGTGGGGCTGGCCAAGTTCGTCCGCCGGACTCGGAATGGGATGAGACTTTGCGAGCGGCCTCCGTGTGCCAAAAATAGGCCGCGGGCATAGCCACGCCTAAAAATAACCGCCCAAAGGCCGGGGCGCCAAGTTCGTCCAGCGGAAAAATGCCACAAAAACGGGTGGGCTATAGCCTTGGGGGGTGGGGCTGGCAAGTTCGTCCGCGGGACTCGGAATTGGGCGAGCCTTTGCGAGTGGCCTCCGTGTGCCAAAAATAGGCCACAGGCATAGCCGTGCCCAAAAATAACTGCCCGAAAGCCGGGGTGCCAAGTTCGTCCGGCGGAAAAAGGCCACAAAAACGGGCGGGCTATAGCCTTGGGTGGTGGGGCCGGCCATGTTCGTCCACCGGACTCGGAATGGGGCGAGACTTTGCGAGCGGCGGCCGTGTGCCAAAACTAGGCTGTGGGCACAGCTGCACCCAAAAATAACCGCCCGAAGGCCGTGGCGCCAAGTTCGTCCAGCGGAAAAAGGCCATAAATACGGGCGGGCTACAGCCTTGGGGGATGGGGCTGGCAAAGTTCGTCCGCCAGACTTGGAATGGGATGAGACTTTGTGCGTGGCCTCCGTGTGCCAAAAATAGGCCCTGGACATAGCCGCGCCCAAAAATAACTGCCCGAAGGCCGGGGCGCCAAGTTCGTCCAGCGGAAAAAGGCCACAAAAACGGGTGGGCTATAGCCTTGGGGGGTGGGGCTGGCCAAGTTCGTCTGCCGGACTCGGAATGGGATGAGACTTTGCGAGCGGCCTCCGTCTGCCAAAAATAGGCCCTGGGTACAGCCGCGCCCAAAAATAACTCCCCAAAGGCCGGGGCGCCAAGTTCGTCCAGCGGAAAAAGGCCACAAAAACGGGTGGGCTATAGCCTTGGGAGGTGGGGCTGTCCAAGTTCGTCCGCCGGACTCGGAATGGGATGAGACTTTGCGAGCGGCCTCCGTGTACCAAAAATAGGCCCTGGGCACAGCCGCGCCCAAAAATAACTGCCCGAAGCCCGGGGCGCCAAGTTCGTCCGGCGGAAAAAGGCCACAAAAACGTGCGGGCTATAGCCTTGGGTGGTGGGGCCGGCCATGTTCGTCCACCGGACTCGGAATGGGGCAAGACTTTACGAGCGGTGGCCGTGTGCCAAAACTAGGCCGCGGGCACAGCTGCACCCAAAAATAACCGCCCGAAGGCCGTGGCGCCAAGTTCGTCCAGCGGAAAAAGGCCATAAAGACGGGCGGGCTATAGCCTTGGGGGGTGGGGCTGGCCAAGTTCGTCCGCCGGACTCAGAATGGGACGAGACTTTGCGAGCGGCCTCCGTGTGCCAAAAGTAGCCCGTGGGCACAGACGTGCCCAAAAATAACCGCCCAAAGGCCGAGGCGCCAAGTTCGTCCAGCTGAAAAAGGCCACAAAAACGGGCGGGCTATAGCCTTGGGGGGTGGGGCTGGCAAAGTTCGTACGCCGGACTCGGAATGCGATGGGACTTTACGCGCGGCCTCCGTGTGCCAAAAATAAGCCCTGGGCATAGCCGCGCCCAAAAATAACTGCCCGAAGGCCGGGGCGCCAAGTTCGTCCAGCGGTAAAAGGCCATAAAGACGGGCGGGCTATAGCCTTGGGGGGTGGGGCTCGCCAAGTTCGTCCGCCGGACTCAGAATGGGACGAGACTTTGCGAGCGGCCTCCATGTTCCAAAAGTAGGCCGCGGGCACAGACACGCCCAAAAATAACCGCCCAAAGGCCGGGGCGCCAAGTTCGTCCAGCCGAAAAAGGCCACAAAAACGGGCGGGCTATAGCCTTGGGGGGTGGGGCTGGCCAAGTTCGTCCGCCGGACTCGGAATGGGGCGAGACTTTGCGAGCCGCCTCCGTGTGCCAAAAATAGGCCGCGGTCATAGCCGTGCCCAAAAATAACGGCCCGAAAGCAGGGGCGCCAAGTTCGTCCAGCGGAAAAAAGCCACAAAAACGTGTGGGCTATAGCCTTGGGGGGTGGGGCTGGCCAAGTTCGTCCGCCGGACTCGGAATGGGATGAGACTTTACGAGTGGTGTCTGTGTACCAAAAATAGGCCGCCGACATAGCCGCGCCCAAAAATAACCGCCCTAACGCAAGGTCGCCAAGTTCGTCTAGCGGAAAATGGCCACAAAAACGGGTGTGCTATAGCCTTGGGGGGTGGGGCTAGCCAAGTTCGACCGCCGGACTCAGAATGGGGCGAGATTTTGCGATCGGCCTCCATGTGCCAAAAATAGGCCGCAAGCACAGCCGTACCCAAAAATAACCGTCCGAAGGCTGGGGCGCCAAGGGTGGGGCTGGCCTGGTTCGTCCGCCGGACTCGGAATGGGGCGAGACTTTGCGAGCGGCCTCCGTGTGCCAAAAATAGGCCGCGGGCACAGCCGCGCCCAAAAATAACGGCCCGAAAGCCGGGGCGCCAAGTTCGTCCAGCGGAAAAAGGCCACATAAACGGGTGGTCTATAGCCTTGGGGGGTCGGGCCGGCCAAGTTCGTCCGCCGGACTCGGAATGGGGCGAGGCTTTGCGAGCGGTCTCTGTGTGCCAAAAATAGGCCGCGGGAACAGCCACGCCCAAAAATAACCGCCCGAAAGCCGGGTCACCAAGTTCGTCCAGCGGAAAAAAGTCACAAAAACGTGTGGGTTATAGCCTTGGGGGGTGGGGCTGGCCAAGTTCGTCCGCCGGACTCGGAATGGGACGAGACTTTGCGAGAACCCTCCATGTGCCAAAAATAGGCCGCAAACACAGCCGTACCCAAAAATAACCGCCCGAAGGCTGGGGCGCCAAGTTCGTCCAGCGGAAAAAGGCCACAAAAACGTGTGGGCTATAGCCTTGGGGGGTGGGGCAGGCCAAGTTTGTCCGCTGGATTCGGAATGGGGCGAGACTTTGCGAGCGGCCTCCGTGTGCCAAAAATAGGCCGCAAGCACAGCCGTACCCAAAAATAACCGACCGAAGGCTGGGGCGCCAAGTTCGTCCAGCGGAAAAAGGCCACAAAAACGTGTGGGCTATAGCCTTGCGGGATGGGGCTAGCCAGGTTCGTCAGCCGGACTCGGAATGCGGCGAGACTTTTCGAACGGCCTCCGTGTGGCAAAAATAGGCCGCGGGCAATGCCGCGCCCAAAAATAACCGCCCGAAGGCCGGGGCGCCAAGTTCGTCCAGCGGAATAAGGTCACAATAACGAGTGGACTATAGCCTTGGGGGATGGGGCTGGCCAACTTCGTCCGCCGGACTCGGAATGGGACGAAACTTTGCGAGCGGCCTCGGTGTGCCAAAGATAGGCCGCGGGCATAGCCACACACAAAAATAACCGCCTGAAGGCAGGGGCGCCAAGTTCGTACTACGGAAAAAGGCCACAAAAACAGTTGGGCTATAGCCTTGGGGGGTGGGGCTGGCCAAGTTTGTCCGGCGGACTCGTAATGGGACGAGACTTTGCGAGCGGCCTCCGTGTGCCAAAAATAGGCCGCGGGCAAAGACATGCCCAAAAATAACCCCCCGAACGCCGGGGCGCCAAGTTCGTCTAGCTGAAAAAGGCCACAAAAATGGGTGGGCTATAGCCTTGGGGGGTGGGGCTGGTCTAGTTCGTCCACCGGACTCGGAATGGGACGAGACTTTGCGAACGGCCTCCGTGTTCAAAAAATAGGCCGCGGGCACAGCTGCGCCCAAAAATAACCGCCCGAAGGCCGTGGCACGAAGTTCGTCCAGCGGAAAAAGGGCATAAAAACGGGCGGGCTATAGCCTTGTGGGGTGGGGCTGGCCAAGTTCGTCCGCCGGACTTGGAATGGGACGAGCCATTGCGAGCGACCTCCGTGTGCCAAAAATATACCGCGGTCACAGACGCTACTAAAAATTACAGCCCGAAGGCTGGGGCGCCAAGTTTGTCCAGCAGAAAAAGGACACAAAAACGTGTGGGCTATAGCCTTGGGGGGTGGGGCTGGCCAAGTTTGTCTGCCGGACTCGGAATGGGGTGAGACTTTGTTAGCGGCCTCCGTGTGCCAAAATTAGGCCGGGGGGGTCAGCCACGCCCAAGAATAACCGCCTGAAGGCTGGGCGCCCAGTTCGTCCACCGGAAAAAGGCCACAAAAACGGGTGGGCTATAGCCTTGGGGGGTGTGGCTGTCCAAGTTCGTCCGCCGGACTCGGAATGGGACGAGACTTTGCGAGCGGCCTCCGTGTACCAAAAATAGGCTGCAGGAACAGCCGCGCCCAAAAATAACCGCCTGAAGACCATAGCGCCAAGTTCATCCAGCGGAAAAAGGCCACAAAAACGGGTGGGCTATAGCCTTGGGGGGTGCGGATAGCCAAGTTCGTCCGCCGGACTCGGAATGGGGCGAGACTTTGCGAGCGGCTTTCATGTGCCAAAAATAGGCCGCGGGGACAGCTGCGCCCAAAAATAACCGACCGAAGGCCGGTGCGCCAAGTTCATCCAGCGGAAAAAGGCCGCAAAAACGGGTGGGCTATAGCCTTGGGGGGTGGGGCTGGCCAAGTTCGTCCGCCGGACTCGGAATGGGACGAGACTTTGCAAGGGGCCTCTGTGTGCCCAAAATAGGATGCGGGCACAGCCACGCCCAAAAATAACCGCCCGAAGGCCGGGGCGCCAACTTCGTCCAGCGGAAAAAGGCAACAAAAACGGGTGGGCTTTAGCATTGGGGGGTGGGGCTGGCCAAGTTCGTCCGCCGGACTCGGAATGGGGCGAGACTTTTCTAGCGGCTTTCGTGTGCCAAAAACAGGCCGCGGGCACAGCCGCACCGAAAAATAACCACCCGAAGGCCAGAGCGCCAAGTTCATCCAGCGGAAAAAGGCCACAAAAACGGGTGGGCTATAGCCTTGGGTGGCGCGGATGGCCAAGTTCGTCCGCCGGACTCGGAATGGGGCGAGACTTTGTGAGCGGCTTCCGTGTGCCAAAAATAGGCCGCGTGCACAGCCGCGCCCAAATATAACCGACCGAAGGCCGGGGCGCCAAGTTCATCAAGCGGAAAAAGGCCGCAAAAACGGGTGGGCTATAGCCTTGGGGGGTGTGGCTGGCCAAGTTCGTCCACCGGACTCGGAATGGGACGAGACTTTGCAAGGGGCCTCCGTGTGCCAAAAATAGGATGCGGGCACAGCCACGCCCAAAAATAACCGCCCGAAGGCCGGGGCGCCAAGTTCGTCCAGCGGAAAAAGGCCACAAAAACGGGTGGGCTATAGCCTTGGGGGGTGGGGCTGGCCAAGTTCGTCCGCCGGACTCGGAATGGGGCGAGACTTTGCGAGCGGCCTCCGTGTGCCAAAAATAGGCCGCGGACACAGCCGTGTCAAAAAATAACCACCCGAAGGCCGGGGCGCCAAGTTCGTCCAGCGGAAAAATGTCACAAAAACGGGTGGGCTATATGCTTGGGGGGTGCAGCTGGCTAAGTTCGTCCGCGGGACTCGGAATGGGGTGAGCCTTTGCGAGTGGCCTCCATGTGCCAAAAGTAGGCCACAAGCACAGCCGCGAACAAAAATAACTGCCCGAAGGCCAGGGCACCAAGTTTGTCCAGCGGAAAAAGGCCACAAAAACGGGTAGGCTATAGCCTTGGGGGGTGGCGCCGGCCAAGTTCGTCCGCCGGACTCGGAATAGGGCGAGACTTTGCGAGTGGCCTCCGTGTGATAAAAACAGACCGCGGCCACAGCCGAGCCCAAAAATAACCGACCGAAGGCCGGGGCGCCAAGTTCGTCCGGCGGAAAAAGGCCACAAAAACGGGTGGGCTATAGCCTTGGGGGGTGGGGCTGGCCAAGTTCGTCAGCCGGCCTCGGAATGGGGCGACACTTTGTGAGCGGTCTCTTTGTGCCAAAACTAGGCCACGGGCACAGCCTCGCCCAAAAATAACCGCCCGAACGCCGGGGCGCCAAGTTCATCCAGCGGAAAAAGGCCACAAAAACGGGTGGGCTATAGCCTTGGGGGGAGGGGCTGGCCAAGTTCGTCCGCCGGACTAGGAATGGGGCGAGACTTTGCAAGCGGCATCCGTGTGTGAAAAATAGGCCGCAGGCACAGCCGCGCCCAAAAATAACCGCCCGAAGGCCGGGGAGCTAAGTTCGTCCAGCGGAAAAAGGCCACAAAAACGGGTGGGCTATAGCCTTGGGGGGTGGGGCTGGCCAAGTTCGTCCGCCGGACTCGGAATAGGGAGAGACTTTCCGAGCGGCCTCCATGTGCCAAAATAGGCCGAGGTACAGACGTACCCAAAAATATCCGCCCGAAGGCCGGGGCGCCACGTTCGTCCAGCGGATAAAGGCCACAAAAACGGGTGGGCTATAGCCTTGGGGGGTGGGGCTGGCCATGTTCGTCCGCCGGACTAGGAATGGGCGAGACTTTGCAAGCGGCATCCGTGTGTGAAAAATAGGCCGCAGGCACAGCCGCGCCCAAAAATAACCGCCCGAAGGCCGGGGTGCTAAGTTCGTCCAGCGGATAAAGGCCACAAAAACGGGTGGGCTATAGCCTTGGGGTGCGCGCGCGCCCAAGTCCGTCCGCCGCAGTCGGACTTGGGAGAAACTTTACGAGCGGCCTCCATGTGCCAAAATAGGCCGAGGTACAGCCGCACCCAAAAATAACCGCCCGAAGGCCGGGGCGCCACGTTCGTCCAGCGGAAAAAGGCCACAAAAACGGGTGGGCTATAGCCTTGGGGGGTGGGGCCGGCCAAGTTCGTCCGCCGGACTCGGAATGGGGCGAGACTTTGCGTGCAGCTTTCGTGTGCGAAAAATAGGCCGCGGGCACAGCTGCACCCAAAAATAACCGACCGAAGGCCGGTGCGCCAAGTTCATCAAGTGGAAAAAGGCCGCAAAAACGGGTGGGCTATAGCCTTGGGGTGTGGGGCTGGCCATGTTCGTCCGCCGGACTCGGAATGGGGCGAGACTTTGCGAGCGGCCTCCGTGTACCAAAAATAGGCTGCAGGAACAGCCGCGCCCAAAAATAACCGCCTGAAGACCATAGCGCCAAGTTCATCCAGCGGAAAAAGGCCACAAAAACGGGTGGGCTATAGCCTTGGGGGGTGCGGATAGCCAAGTTCGTCCGCCGGACTCGGAATGGGGCGAGACTTTGCGAGCGGCTTTCGTGTGCCAAAAATAGGCCACGGGGACAGCTGCGCCCAAAAATAACCGACCGAAGGCCGGTGCGCCAAGTTCATCCAGCGGAAAAAGGCCGCAAAAACGGGTGGGCTATAGCCTTGGGGGGTGGGGCTGGCCAAGTTCGTCCGCCGGACTCGGAATGGGACGAGACTTTGCAAGGGGCCTCTGTGTGCCCAAAATAGGATGCGGGCACAGCCACGCCCAAAAATAACCGCCCGAAGGCCGGGGCGCCAACTTCGTCCAGCGGAAAAAGGCAACAAAAACGGGTGGGCTTTAGCATTGGGGGGTGGGGCTGGCCAAGTTCGTCCGCCGGACTCGGAATGGGGCGAGACTTTTCTAGCGGCTTTCGTGTGCCAAAAACAGGCCGCGGGCACAGCCGCACCGAAAAATAACCACCCGAAGGCCAGAGCGCCAAGTTCATCCAGCGGAAAAAGGCCACAAAAACGGGTGGGCTATAGCCTTGGGTGGCGCGGATGGCCAAGTTCGTCCGCCGGACTCGGAATGGGGCGAGACTTTGTGAGCGGCTTCCGTGTGCCAAAAATAGGCCGCGTGCACAGCCGCGCCCAAATATAACCGACCGAAGGCCGGGGCGCCAAGTTCATCAAGCGGAAAAAGGCCGCAAAAACGGGTGGGCTATAGCCTTGGGGGGTGTGGCTGGCCAAGTTCGTCCACCGGACTCGGAATGGGACGAGACTTTGCAAGGGGCCTCCATGTGCCAAAAATAGGATGCGGGCACAGCCACGCCCAAAAATAACCGCCCGAAGGCCGGGGCGCCAAGTTCGTCCAGCGGAAAAAGGCAACAAAAACGGATGGGCTATAGCCTTGGGGGGTGGGGCTGGCCAAGTTCGTCCGCCGGACTCGGAATGGGGCGAGACTTTGCGAGCGGCCTCCGTGTGCCAAAAATAGGCCGCGGACACAGCCGTGTCAAAAAATAACCACCCGAAGGCCGGGGCGCCAAGTTCGTCCAGCGGAAAAATGTCACAAAAACGGGTGGGCTATATGCTTGGGGGGTGCAGCTGGCTAAGTTCGTCCGCGGGACTCGGAATGGGGTGAGCCTTTGCGAGTGGCCTCCATGTGCCAAAAGTAGGCCACAAGCACAGCCGCGAACAAAAATAACTGCCCGAAGGCCAGGGCACCAAGTTTGTCCAGCGGAAAAAGGCCACAAAAACGGGTAGGCTATAGCCTTGGGGGGTGGCGCGCCAAGTTCGTCCGCCGGACTCGGAATAGGGCGAGACTTTGCGAGTGGCCTCCGTGTGATAAAACAGACCGCGGCCACAGCCGAGCCCAAAAATAACCGACCAAGGCCGGGGCGCCAAGTTCGTCCGGCGGAAAAAGGCCACAAAAACGGGTGGGCTATAGCCTTGGGGGGTGGGGCTGGCCAAGTTCGTCAGCCGGCCTCGGAATGGGGCGACACTTTGAGAGCGGAATCATTGTGCCAAAACTAGGCCACAGGCACAGCCTCGCCCAAAAATAACCGACCGAAGGCCGGGGCGCCAAGTTCGTCCGGCGGAAAAAGGCCACAAAAACGGGTGGGCTATAGCCTTGGGGGGAGGGGCTGGCCAAGTTCGTCCGCCGGACTAGGAATGGGGCGAGACTTTGCAAGCGGCATCCGTGTGCGAAAAATAGGCCGCAGGCACAGCCGCGCCCAAAAATAACCGCCCGAAGGCCGGGGAGCTAAGTTCGTCCAGCGGAAAAAGGCCACAAAAACGGGTGGGCTATAGCCTTGGGGGGTGGGGCTGGCCATGTTCGTCCGCCGGACTAGGAATGGGCGAGACTTTCCGAGCGGCCTCCATGTGCCAAAATAGGCCGAGGTACAGACGCACCCAAAAATAACCGCCCGAAGGCCGGGGCGCCACGTTCTTCCAGCGGAAAAAGGCCACAAAAGCGGGTGGGCTATAGCCTTGGGGGGGGGGCGGGCCATGTTCGTCCGCAGGACTAGGAATGGCGAGACTTTGCAAGCGGCATCCGTGTGTGAAAAATAGGCCGCAGGCACAGCCCGCGCACAAAAATAACCGCCCGAAGGCCGGGGCGCCACGTTCGTCCAGCGGATAAAGGCCACAAAAACGGGTGGGCTATAGCCTTGGGGGGTGGGGCTGGCCAAGTTCGTCCGCCGGACTCGGAATGGGGCGAAACTTTACGAGCGGCCTCCATGTGCCAAAATAGGCCGAGGTACAGCCGCACCCAAAAATAACCGCCCGAAGGCCGGGGCGCCAAGTTCATCAAGCGGAAAAAGGCCGCAAAAACGGGTGGGCTATAGCCTTGGGGTGTGGGGCTGGCCATGTTCGTCCGCCGGACTCGGAATGGGGCGAGACTTTGCGTGCAGCTTTCGTGTGCGAAAAATAGGCCGCGGGCACAGCGGCAGCCGAAGATAGACGACCGAGGGCCGGTGCGCCCAGTTCGTCAAGTGGAAGGAGGCCGCCCAAACGGGTGGGGTATAGCCTTGGGGTGTGGGGCTGGCCATGTTCGTCCGCCGGACTCGGAATGGGGCGAGACATTGTTAGCGGCCTCCGTGTGCCAAAAATAGGCCGCGGGCACAGCCGCGCCCAAAAATAACCGCCCGAAGGCCGGGGCACAAAGTTTGTCCAGCGGAAAAAGACCACAAAAACGGGTGGGCTATAGCCTTGGGGGGTGGGGCTGGCCAAGTTCGTCCGCCGGACTCGGAATGGGGCGAGACTTTGCGAGCGGCCTCAATGTGCCAAAATAGGCCGAGGTACAGCCGCACCCAAAAATAACCGCCCGAAGGCCGGGGCGCCAAGTTCGTCCAGCGGAAAAAGGCCTTAAAAACGGGTGGGCTATAGCCTTGGGGGGTGGGGCTGGCCAAGTTCGTCCGCCGGACTCGGAATGGGGCGAGACTTTGCGAGCGGCCTCCATGTGCCAAAATAGGCCGAGGTACAGCCGCACCCAAAAATAACCGCCCGAAGGCCGGGGCGCCAAGTTCGTCCAGCGGAAAAAGGCCATAAAAACGGGTGGGCTATAGCCTTGGGGGGTGGGGCTGGCCAAGTTCGTCCGCCGGACTCGGAATGGGGCGAGACTTTGCGAGCGGCCTCCATGTGCCAAAATAGGCCGAGGTACAGCCGCAACCAAAAATAACCGCCCGAAGGCCGGGGCGCCACGTTCGTCCAGCGGAAAAGGGCCACAAAAGCGGGTGGGCTATAGCCTTGGGGGGTGGGGCCAGCCAAGCTTGTCCGCCGGACTCGCAATGGGGCGAGACTTTGCGAGCGGCCTCCGTGTGCCAAAAATAGGCCGCGGGCACAGCCGCGCCCAAAAATAACCGCCCGAAGGCCGGGGCACAAAGTTTGTCCAGCGGAAAAAGACCACAAAACCGGGTGGGCAATAGCCTTGGGGGGTGGGGCTGGCCAAGTTCGTCCGCCGGACTCGGAATGGGGCGAGACTTTGCGAGCGGCCTCAATGTGCCAAAATAGGCCGAGGTACAGCCGCACCCAAAAATAACCGCCCGAAGGCCGGGGCGCCAAGTTCGTCCAGCGGAAAAAGGCCTTAAAAACGGGTGGGCTATAGCCTTGGGGGGTGGGGCTGGCCAAGTTCGTCCGCCGGACTCGGAATGGGGCGAGACTTTGCGAGCGGCCTCCATGTGCCAAAATAGGCCGAGGTACAGCCGCACCCAAAAATAACCGCCCGAAGGCCGGGGCGCCACGTTCGTCCAGCGGAAAAAGGCCACAAAAACGGGTGGGCTATAGCCTTGGGGGGTGGGGCCGGCCAAGTTCGTCCGCCGGACTCGGAATGGGGCGAGACATTGCGAGCGGCATACGTGTGCCAAAAATAGGCCGCGGGCACAGCTGCACCCAAAAATAACCGACCGAAGGCCGGTGCGCCAAGTTCATCAAGCGGAAAAAGGCCGCAAAAACGGGTGGGCTATAGCCTTGGGGTGTGGGGCTGGCCATGTTCGTCCGCCGGACTCGGAATGGGGCGAGACATTGCGAGCGGCCTCCGTGTGCCAAAAATAGGCCGCGGCCCCAGCCGCACCCAAAAATAACCGCCCGAAGGCCGGGGCACAAAGTTTGTCCAGCGGAAAAAGCCCACAAAAACGGGTGGGCTATAGCCTTGGGGGGTGGGGCTGGCCAAGTTCGTCCGCCGGACTCGGAATGGGGCGAGACTTTGCGAGCGGCCTCAATGTGCCAAAATAGGCCGAGGTACAGCCGCACCCAAAAATAACTACCCGAAGGCCGGGCCACCAAGTTCGTCCAGTGGAAAAAGGCCACAAAAACGGGTGGGCTATAGCCTTGGGGGGTGGGGCTGGCCATGTTCGTCCGCCGGACTCGGAATGGGGCGAGACTTTGTGAGCGGCCTCCATGTGCCAAAATAGGCCACAGTACACAGCCGCACTCCAAAAATAACCGCCCGAAGGCCGGGGCGCCACGTTCATCCAGCGGAAAAAGGCCACAAACATGGGTGGGCCATAACCTTGCGGGGTGGGGCTGGCCAAGTTCGTCCGCCAGACTCGGAATCGGGTGAGACTTTGCGATCGGCCTCCATGTGCCAAAAATAGGCCGCGGGCACAGGCGCACCCAAAAATAACAGCCCGAAGGCCGGGGCGCCAAGTTCGTCTAGCGGAAAAAGGGCACAAAAGCGGGTGGGCTATAGCTTTGGGGGGTGGGGCCGGCCTAGTTCGTCCGCCGGACTCGGAATGGGACGAGACATTGCGAGCGGCCTCCGTGTGCCTAAAATAGGCCGAGGCCCAGCCGCACCCAAAAATAACCCGCCGAAGGCCGGGCACAAAGTTTGTCCAGCGGAAAAAGACCACAAAAACGGGTGGGCAATAGCCTTGGGGGTGGGGCTGGCCAAGTTCGTCCCGCCGGACTCGGAATGGGGCGAGACTTTGCGAGCGGCCTCAATGTGCCAAAATAGGCCGAGGTACAGCCGCACCCAAAAATAACCGCCCAAGGCCGGGCGCCAAGTTCGTCCCAAATGGAAAAAGGCCTTAAAAACGGGTGGGCTATAGCCTTGGGGGGTGGGGCTGGCCAAGTTCGTCCGCCGGACTCGGAATGGGGCGAGACTTTGCGAGCGGCCTCCATGTGCCAAAATAGGCCGAGGTACAGCCGCACCCAAAAATAACCGCCCGAAGGCCGGGGCGCCACGTTCGTCAAACGGAAAAGGGCCCCAAAACGGGTGGGCTATAGCCTTGGGGGGTGGGGCTGGCCAAGTTCGTCCGCCGGACTCGGAATGGGGCGAGACTTTGCGAGCGGCCTCCATGTGCCAAAATAGGCCGAGGTACAGCCGCAACCAAAAATAACCGCCCGAAGGCCGGGGCGCCACGTTCGTCCAACGGAAAAGGGCCACAAAAGCGGGTGGGCTATAGCCTTGGGGGGTGGGGCCAGCCAAGCTTGTCCGCCGGACTCGCAATGGGGCGAGACTTTGCGAGCGGCCTCCGTGTGCCAAAAATAGGCCGCGGGCACAGCCGCGCCCAAAAATAACCGCCCGAAGGCCGGGGCACAAAGTTTGTCCAGCGGAAAAAGACCACAAAAACGGGTGGGCAATAGCCTTGGGGGGTGGGGCTGGCCAAGTTCGTCCGCCGGACTCGGAATGGGGCGAGACTTTGCGAGCGGCCTCAATGTGCCAAAATAGGCCGAGGTACAGCCGCACCCAAAAATAACCGCCCGAAGGCCGGGGCGCCAAGTTCGTCCAGCGGAAAAAGGCCTTAAAAACGGGTGGGCTATAGCCTTGGGGGGTGGGGCTGGCCAAGTTCGTCCGCCGGACTCGGAATGGGGCGAGACTTTGCGAGCGGCCTCCATGTGCCAAAATAGGCCGAGGTACAGCCGCACCCAAAAATAACCGCCCGAAGGCCGGGGCGCCACGTTCGTCCAGCGGAAAAAGGCCACAAAAACGGGTGGGCTATAGCCTTGGGGGGTGGGGCCGGCCAAGTTCGTCCGCCGGACTCGGAATGGGGCGAGACTTTGCGTGCGGCTTTCGTGTGCGAAAAATAGGCCGCGGGCACAGCTGCACCTAAAAATAACCGACCGAAGGCCGGTGTGCCAAGTTCATCAAGTGGAAAAAGGCCGCAAAAACGGGTGGGCTATAGCCTTGGGGTGTGGGGCTGGCCATGTTCGTCCGCCGGACTCGGAATGGGGCGAGACATTGCGAGCGGCCTCCGTGTGCCAAAAATAGGCCGCGGCCCCAGCCGCACCCAAAAATAACCGCCCGAAGGCCGGGGCACAAAGTTTGTCCAGCGGAAAAAGCCCACAAAAACGGGTGGGCTATAGCCTTGGGGGGTGGGGCTGGCCAAGTTCGTCCGCCGGACTCGGAATGGGGCGAGACTTTGCGAGCGGCCTCAATGTGCCAAAATAGGCCGAGGTACAGCCGCACCCAAAAATAACCGCCCGAAGGCCGGGGCGCCAAGTTCGTCCAGCGGAAAAAGGCCATAAAAACGGGTGGGCTATAGCCTTGGGGGGTGGGGCTGGCCAAGTTCGTCCGCCGGACTCGGAATGGGGCGAGACTGCATGAGCGGCCTCCATGTGCCAAAATAGGCCGAGGTACAGCCGCACCCAAAAATAACCGCCCGAAGGCCGGGGCGCCACGTTCGTCCACCGGAAAAGGGCCACAAAAGCGGGTGGGCTATAGCCTTGGGGGGTGGGGCCAGCCAAGCTTGTCCGCCGGACTCGCAATGGGGCGAGACTTTGCGAGCGGCCTCCGTGTGCCAAAAATAGGCCGCGGGCACAGCCGCGCCCAAAAATAACCGCCCGAAGGCCAGGGCGCCAAGTTCGTCCAGCGGAAAAATGCCACAAAACGGGTGGGCTATAGCCTTGCGGGGGGGGGGGGCGGGCCATGTTCGTCAGCCGGACTCGGAATGGGGCGAGACTTTGTGAGTGGCCTCCGTGTGCCAAAAATAGGCCGAGGTACAGCCGCGCCGAAAAATAACGCCCGAAGGCCGGGGCGCCAAGTTCGTCCAGCGGAAAAAGGCCACAAAAACGGGTTCATGATATTTAAGGGGAGCATACAATATGATTTTGGATAATATGCATTTTGAGCATTCTTTTGATGGCATGATGGTTCATGATAATTTTATGGTTAATTGGGTGTTTGGTATAATATGTTTCTAGGTTAACCATTGACATATTATCGGTCTTAACATGAATTTCTAGTAATTTTGATGATGAAGGGGGAGAAGTCATGTATTTTGAATATGAAGACATGTAATACATATTTTTGTATTTCAAGTATTTATGCATGTTTTTGAAATATTAAGGGGGAGCTTTCAAATTATCATAAATCAAATATTCAAGGGGAGTTTTTGATTTAAATGTTTAATTATGTATGCCATGTATTAAGGGGGAGTTTAAATGTCAAAATACATGAGATATTTGTCATCATCAAAAAGGGGGAGATTGTTAGCCTAAAGGGCTATACATAATGTAATTTTGATGATAACAAACATATGTATTGAGTGATCTAATAAATATTGTATTTCACATTTTCACTAGTTTTTTAAGGATAATATTTATGCAAGTGAATCAAGTGAAATCAAGCTCAAGACACTCAATGGACAACGGCGAAATCAAGAATAAAGTTTAGAGCTCGACGGACAAATTATTGCAACAAATTCTTGTAAAGCCGGTATGATTTAATTAATGCATGATTTAGCAATTTGAGGAGCTCAAGAAATAAATTTAATACTTTTCATAAACTAAAAGATTTTATATTTATAACATAAGGTGTTTTGTGGATTTGAGTAATTTGGATTAAAATGAAAAAGTTTTGAAATCTTTGAGTTTAATAAATATTATTTTGAAATTCAAATTTGAACTTATTTGCAAAGGTTTGAAACGTTTTGGGGTATACCATAATTTATGAAACTTTGAGAACCCCAACGTAATCTAGATACTTGAAATCCAAAGTTGGACAGAGAGGAAGCGGCGAACCGCCCGAGCGCTAGCGGCTAGCCGCTTGAGGAAAATCTCATATTTTCAATTTTTGGACTAAAGTGAAAGGTTTTGAGAACTTTGAAAAATATGGGTATTACGCTAAATTTAAATAGGACTTCTTTGAAAAAGAATAATATTTTTGGGGTCATATCATAATTTCAGAAAGTTTTTGAAAAGACAATTATTTCTGAAATTGGACCTATTTGCAAAATTTTCTGATGTTTTGGGCTATAGTATAATTATAGAAAGTTTTGGGTCAAAGTGAAATTTCAGTGAACAGTGTTACTGTAGCAAAATTCAAAAATAACGGTAACATTACTGTTCCTGAGCGGCTAGCCGGTTAATCAAGCGGCTAACCGCTTGAGCACGGGTTTTTGGCTATAACGGCTAGTTTTTGGGCTTTCACTATAAAACCTCAACTCAAACTTCTTTCTAAGGACCCTTGCACGAAAATATAAGATCATACAACATATATTGAGCTTCCAAAACGCAAATCATCATCGATTGAATCATTGTTGAGCTATTAGTTGCATATCCACTCTTAAAGAGAGTTTCATTGTTGTGATTTTCATTTCTCATCAAATTGTGAGTGTACAAGTGTGGGAAACACTTGGGGTGAAGAGATTGGGGATATAATCTCTTGTTGTAAAAGTTCATTGACACCTTAGAAGTCAATTGTAAACATTTGAAGCCTTGGGAGGCTTGGATAGTGAAATCCTCAAGCCGGGTGAGCTTGGAGGCGTGGACGAGGCGGGGATAGCCGAACCACGTAAAAATCTTTGTGTTCGTTTTCTCTTCCCTTACTCTTTTAATATTGTGCTTGATTGAATTTATTGTTTTGATTTGATTAAGGCTATAGATTAAATTGTTGTGCGAATTGTATTGAATAAATTTTTAAATCCCAATTCACCCCCCCTCTTGGGTTGCATAACTTGCATTTCACGGCCTCCGCGTGCCAAAAATAGGCCGCGGGCCCAGCCGCGCCCAAAAATAACCGCCCGAAGGCCGGGGCGCCAAGTTCGTCCAGCGGAAAAAGGCCACAAAAACGGGTGGGCTATAGCCTTGGGGGGTGGGGATGGCCAAGTTCGTCCGCCGGACTAGGAATGGGGCGAGACTTTGCAACCGGCATCCGTGTACGAAAAATAGGCCATGAGCACAGCCGCGCCTAAAAATAACCGCCCGAAGGCCGGGCGCTAAGTTCGTCCAGCGGAAAAAGGGCACAAAAATGTGTGGGCTATAGCCTTGGGGGGTGGGGCTGGCCAAGTTCGTCCGCAGGACTCGGAATGCGGCTAGACTTTGCGAACGGCCTCCATGCGCCACAACTTGGCCGCGGGCCCAGCCGCGCCCAAAAATAACTGCCCGAAGGCCGGGGCGCCAAGTTCGTGCAGCGGAAAATGGCCACAAAACCGGGTGGGCTAGAGCCTTGGGGGATGGCGCCGGCCAAGTTCGTCCGCCGGACTCGGAATAGGGCAAGACTTTGCGAGCGGCCTCCGCATGCCAAAAATAGGCCGTGGGCCCAGCCGCGCCCAAAAAACAACCGCCCGAAGGCCGGGGCGCCAAGTTCGTCCGGCGGAAAAAGGCCACAAAAATGGGTGGGCTATAGCCTTGGGGGGTGGGGCCGGCCAATTTTGTCCGCCGGACTCGGAATGGGGTGAGACATTGCGAGCGGCCTCCGCGTGCCAAAAATAGGCCGTGGGACCAGCCGCGCCCAATAATAACCGCCCGAAGGCCGGGGCGCCAAGTTCGTCCAGCGGAAAAAGGCCACAAAAACGGGTGGGCTATAGCCTTGGGGGGTGGGGATGGCCAAGTTCGTCCGCCGGACTAGGAATGGGGCGAGACTTTGCAACCGGCATCCGTGTACGAAAAAAAGGCCACAGGCCCAGCCGCGCCCAAAAATAACCGCCCGAAGGCCGGGGCACCAAGTTCGTCCAGAGGAAAAAGGCCACAAAAACGGGTGGGCTATAGCCTTGGGGGGTGGGGCTGGCCATGTTTGTCCGCCGGACTCGGAATGGGGCGAGACTTTGCGAGCGGCCTCCGTGTGCCAAAAATAGGCCGAGGTACAGCCGCGCCCAAAAATAACCGCCCGAAGGCCGTGGCGCCAAGTTCGTCCAGCGGAAAAAGGCCACAAAAACGGGTGGGCTATAGCCTTGGGGGGTGGGGCTGGCCAAGTTCGTCCGCCGGACTCGGAATGGGGTGAGACATTGCGAGCGGCCTCCGTGTGCCAAAAATAGGCCGAGGTACAGCCGCGCCCAAAAATAACGCCCGAAGGCCGGGGCGCCAAGTCCGTCCAGCGGAAAAAGGCCACAAAAACGGGTGGGCTATAGCCTTGGGGGTGGCGCCGGCCAAGTTCGTCCGCCGGACTCGGAATGGGGTGAGACTTTGCGGCCTCCGTGTGCCAAAAATAGGCCGTGGGGACGGCCGCGCCCAAAATTAACCGCCCGAAGGCCGGGGCGCCAAGTTCGTCCAGCGGAAAAAGGGCACAAAAACGGGTGGGCTATAGCCTTGGGGGGTGGGGCTGGCCAAGTTTGTCCGTCGGACTCGGAATGGGGTGAGACTTTGCGAGGGGCCTCCGTGTGCCAAAAATAGGCTGCGGGCATAGCCGTACCCAAAAATAACCACCCGAAGGCTGGGGCGCCAAGTTTGTCCAGCGGAAAAAGGCCAGAAAAACGGGTGGGCTATAGCTTTGGGGGGTGGGGCTGGCCAAGTTCGTCCGCCGGACTCGAAATGGGGCGTGATTTTATGAGCGGCTTCCATGTGCCAAAAATAGGCCACGGGTACAGCCGCGCCCAAAAATAACAGCCCGAAGGCCGGGGCGCCAAGTTCGTCCAGCGGAAAAAGGCCACAAAAACGGGTGGCTATAGCCTTGGGGTGTGGGACTGGCCAAGTTCGTCCGCCGGGCTCGGAATGGGCCGAGACATTGCGAGCGGCCTCCGCGTGCCAAAAATAGGACGCGGGCACAGCCGCGCCCAAAAATAACCGACTGAAGGCCAGGGCTCCAAGTTCGTCCAGCGGAAAAAGGGCACAAAAACGGGTGGGCTATAGCGTTGCGGAGGGGGCTGGCCAAGTTCGTCCGCCGGGCTCGGAATGGGGCGAGACTTTGCGCGCGGCCTCCGTGTGTCAAAAATAGGCCGCGGGCACAGCCGTGCCCAAAATTAACCGCCCGAAGGCCGGGGCGCCGAGTTCGTCCAGCGGAAAAAGGCAACAAAATCGGGTGGGCTATAGCCTTGGGGGGCGGGGCTGGCCAAGTTCGTCCGCCGGACTCGGAATGGGACGAGACTTTGCAAGCGGCCTCCGTGTGCCAAAAATAGGCCACAGGCACAGCCACGCCCAATAATAACCACCCGAAGACCGGGGCGCCAAGTTCGTCCAGCGGAAAAAGGCCACAATAGCGTGTGGGCTATAGCCTTGGGGGGTGGGGCTGTTCAAGTTCGTCTGCTGGACTCGGAATGGGACGAGACTTTGCGAACGGCCTCTGTGTGCCAAAAATAGGCCACGGGCACAGCCGCGCCCAAATATAACCGCCCGAAGGCCGGGGCGCCGAGTTCGTCCAGCGGAAAAAGGCAACAAAATCGGATGGGCTATAGCCTTGGGGGGCGGGGCTGGCCAACCTCGTCCGCCGGACTCAGAATGGGGCGAGACTTTGCGAGCGGCCTCCATGTGCCAAAAATAGGCCGCGGGCACAGGCGAGCCCAAAAATAACCGCCCGAAGGCCGGGGCGCCGAGTTCGTCCAGCGGAAAAAGGCCACAAAAACGGGTGGGCTATAGCCTTGGGGGGCGGGGCTGGCCAAGTTCGTCCGCCGGACTCGGAATGGGACGAGACTTTGCGATCGGCCTCCGTGTGCCAAAAATAGGGTACGGACACAGCCGCGCCCAAAAATAACCACCATAAGGCTGGGGCGCCAAGTTTGTCCAGCGGAAAAAGGCCACAAAAACGGGTGGGCGATAGCCTTGGGGGGTTGGGCTGGCCAAGTTCGTACGCCGGACTCGGAATTGGGCGAGACTTTTCGAGCAGCCTCTGTGTGCCAAAAATATGCCGCGGGCACAGCCGCGCCCAAACATAACCTTCCGAAGTACGGGACGCCAAGTTCGTCTAGCGGAAAAAGGCAACAAAAACGGGTGGGCGATAGCCTTGGGGGGTGGGGCTGGCCAAGTTCGTCCGACGGACTCGGAATTGGGCGAGACTTTGCGAGCAGCCTCCTTGTGCCAAAAATATGCTGCGGGCACAGCCGCGCCCAAAAATAACCACCCGAAGGCCGGGGCGCCAAGTTTGTGCAGCGGAAAAAGGCCACAAAAACGGGTGGGCTATAGCCTTGGGGGGTGGGGCTGGCCATGTTCGTCCGCCGGACTCGGAATGGGGCGAGACTTTGCGAATGGCCTCTGTGTGCCAAAAATAGGTTGCGTACACAGCCGCGCCCAAAAATAACAGCGCGAAGGCCGGGGCGCCAAGTTTGTCCAGCGGAAAAAGGCCACAAAAACGGGTGGGCTATAGCCTTGGGGGGTGGGGCTGGCCAAGTTCGTCCGCCGGACTCGGAATGGGGCGAGACTTTGCGAGCAGCCTCTGTGTGCCAAAAATATGCCGCGGGCACAGCCGCGCCCAAACATAACCTTCCGAAGTACGGGACGCCAAGTTCGTCTAGCGGAAAAAGGCAACAAAAACGGGTGGGCGATAGCCTTGGGGGGTGGGGCTGGCCAAGTTCGTCCGACGGACTCGGAATTGGGCGAGACTTTGCGAGCAGCCTCCTTGTGCCAAAAATATGCTGCGGGCACAGCCGCGCCCAAAAATAACCACCCGAAGGCCGGGGCGCCAAGTTTGTGCAGCGGAAAAAGGCCACAAAAACGGGTGGGCTATAGCCTTGGGGGGTGGGGCTGGCCATGTTCGTCCGCCGGACTCGGAATGGGGCGAGACTTTGCGAATGGCCTCTGTGTGCCAAAAATAGGTTGCGTACACAGCCGCGCCCAAAAATAACAGCGCGAAGGCCGGGGCGCCAAGTTTGTCCAGCGGAAAAAGGCCACAAAAACGGGTGGGCTATAGCCTTGGGGGGTGGGGCTGGCCAAGTTCGTCCGCCGGACTCGGAATGGGGCGAGACTTTGCGAGCGGCCTCCGTGTGCCAAAAATAGGCCACAGGCACAGCCACGCCCAATAATAACCACCCGAAGACCGGGGCGCCAAGTTCGTCCAGCGGAAAAAGGCCACAAAAGCGTGTGGGCTATAGCCTTGGGGGGTGGGGCTGGCCCACTTCGTCCGCCGGACTCAGAATGGCGTGAGACTTTGCGAGCGGCATACTTGTGCCAAAAATAGGCCCCGGGCACAGCCGCGCCCAAAAATAACTGCCCGAAGGCCGGGGCAACAAGTTCGTCCAGCGGAAAAAGGCCGCAAAAACGGGTGGGCTATAGCCTTGGGGGGTGGGGCTGTCCAACTTCGTCCGCCGGACTCGGAATGGCGCGAGACTTTGCGATCGGCCTCCGTGAGCCAAAAATAGGGCCCGGGTACAGCCGCGCCCAAAAATAACCGCACGATGGCCGGGGCGCCAAGTTCGTCCAGCGGAAAAAGGCCGCAAAAACGGGTGGGCTATAGCCTTGGGGGGTGGGGCTGGCCCACTTCGTCCGCCGGACTCGGAATGGCGCGAGACTTTACGAGCGGCCTCCGTGTGCCAAAAATAGGCCCCGGGCACAGCCGCGCCCAAAAATAACCGCCCGAAGGCCGGGGCGCCAAGTTCGTCCAGCGGAAAAAGGCCGCAAAAACGGGTGGGCTATAGCCTTGGGGGGTGGGGCTGGCCAACTTCGTCCGCCGGACTCGGAATGGCGCGAGACTTTGCGAGCGGCCTCCGTGTGCCAAAAATAGGCCCCGGGCACAGCCGCGCCCAAAAATAACCGCCCGAAGGCCGGGGCGCCAAGTTCGTCCAGCGGAAAAAGGCAGCAAAAACGGGTGGGCTATAGCCTTGGGGGGTGGGGCTGGCTAACTTCGTCCGCCGGACTCGGAATGGCGCGAGACTTTGCGAGCCGCCTCCGTGTGCATAAAATAGGCCCCGGGCACAGCCTCGCCCAAAAATAACTGCCCGAAGGCCGGGGCGCCAAGTTCGTCCAGCCGAAAAAGACCACAAAAACGGGTGGGCTATAGCCTTGGGGGGTGGGGCTGGCCCACTTCGTCCGCCGGACTCGGAATGGCGCGAGACTTTGCGAGCGGCCTCCGTGTGCCAAAAATAGGCCCCGGGCACAGCCGCGTCCAAAAATAACCGCCCGAAGGCCGGGGCGCCAAGTTCGTCCAGCCGAAAAAGGCCACAAAAACGGGTGGGCTATAGCCTTGGGGGGTGGGGCTGGCCCACTTCGTCCGCCAGACTCGGAATGGCGCGAGACTTTGCGAGCGACCTCCGTGTGCCAAAAATAGGCCCCGGGCACAGCCGCGCCCAAAAATAACCGCCCGAAGGCCGGGGCGCCAAGTTCGTCCAGCGGAAAAAGGCCGCAAAAACGGGTGGGCTATAGCCTTGGGGGGTGGGGCTGGCAAACTTCGTCCGCCGGACTCGGAATGGCGCGAGACTTTGCGAGCGGCCTCCGTGTGCCAAAAGTAGGCCCCGCGCACAGCCGCGCCCAAAAATAACCGCCCGAAGGCCGCGGCGCCAAGTTCGTCCAGCGGAAAAAGGCCACAAAAACGGGTGGGCTATAGCCTTGGGGGGTGGGGCTGGCCAACTTCGTCCGCCGGACTCGGAATGGCGCAAGACTTTGCGAGCGGCCTCCGTGTGCCAAAAATAGGCCCCGGGCACAGCCGCGCCCAAAAATAACCGCCCGAAGTCGGGGCGCCAAGTTCGTCCAGCCGAAAAAGGCCACAAAAACGGGTGGGCTATAGCCTTGGGGGGTGGGGCTGGCCGACTTCGTCCGCCGGACTCCGAATGGCGCGAGACTTTGCAAGCGGCCTCCGTGTGCAAAAAATAGGCCCCGGGCACAGCCGCGCCCAAAAATAACCACCCGAAGGCCGGGGCGCCAAGTTCGTCCAGCGGAAAAAGGCCACAAAAACGGGTGGACTATAGCCTTGGGGGGTGGGGCTGGCCAACTTCGTTCGCCGGACTCGGAATGGTACGAGACTCTGCGAGCGGCCTCCGTGTGCCAAAAATAGGCCCCGGGCACAGCCGTACCCAAAAATAACCGACCGAAGGCCGGGGCGCCAAGTTCGTCCAGCGGAAAAAGGCCACAAAAACGGGTGTGCTATAGCCATGGGGGGTGGGGCTGGCCAACTTCGTCCGCCGGACTCGGAATGGCGCGAGACTTTGCGAGCGGCCTCCGTGTGCCAAAAATAGGCCCCGGGCACAGCCGCGCCCAAAAATAACCGCCCGAAGGCCGGGGCGCCAAGTTCGAACAGCGGAAAAAGGCCACAAAAACGGGTAGGCTATAGCCTAGGGGAGTGGGGCTGGCCCACTTCGTCCGCCGGACTCGGAATGGCGCGAGACTTTGCGAGCGGCCTCCGTGTGCCAAAAATAGGCCCCGGGCACAGCCGCGCCAAAATATAACCGCCCGAAGGCCGGGCGCCAAGTTCGAACAGCGGAAAAAGGCCGCAAAAGCGGGTGGGCTCTGACCTTGGGGGTGGGGCTGGCCAACTTCGTCCGCCAGAATCGGAATGGCGCGAGACTTTGCGAGCGGCCTCCGTGTGCCAAAAATAGACCCCGGGCACAGCCGCGCCCAAAAATAACCGCCCGAAGGCCGGGGCGCCAAGTTCGTCCAGCGGAAAAAGGCCACAAAAACGGGTGGGCTATAGCCTTGGGGGGTGGGGCTGGCAAACTTCGTCCGCCGGACTCGGAATGGCGCAAGACTTTGCGAGCGGCCTCCGTGTGCCAAAAATAGGCCCCGGGCACAGCCGCGCCCAAAAATAACCGCCCGAAGGCCGCGGCACCAAGTTCGTCCAGCGGAAAAAGGCCACAAAACCGGGTGGGCTATAGCCTTGGGGGGTGGGGCTGGCCAGCTTCATCCGCCGGACTCGGAATGGCGCGATACTTTGCGAGCGGCCTCTGTCTGCCAAAAATATGCCACGGGCACAGCCGCGCCCAAAAATAACCGCCCGAAGTCGGGCGCCAAGTTCGGTCCAGCGGAAAAAGGCCACAAAAACGGGTAGGCTATAGCCTAGGGGAGTGGGGCTGGCCCACTCGTCCGCCCGGACTCGGAATGGCGCGAGACTTTGCGAGCGGCCTCCGTGTGCCAAAAATAGGCCCCGGGCACAGCCGCGCCCAAAAATAACCGCCCGAAGGCCGGGGCGCCAAGTTCGAACAGCGGAAAAAGGCCACAAAAACGGGTAGGCTATAGCCTAGGGGAGTGGGGCTGGCCCACTTCGTCCGCCGGACTCGGAATGGCGCGAGACTTTGCGAGCGGCCTCCGTGTGCCAAAAATAGGCCCCGGGCACTGCCGCGCCCAAAAATAACCGCCCGAAGGCCGGGGCGCCAAGTTCGTCCAGCGGAAAAAGGCCACAAAAACGGGTGGGCTGGCCCACTTCGTCTGCCGGAATCAGAATGGTGCGAGACTTTGCGAGTGGCCTCCGTGTGCCAAAAATAGGCCCCACCCCCCAGCCTTGGGAGGTGGGGGTGGCCAACTTCGTCCACCGGACTCGGAATGCCGCGAGACTTTGCGAGCGGCCTCCGTGTGCCAAAAAGAGGCCCCGGGCACAGCCGCGCCCAAAAATAACCGCCCGAAGGCCGGGGCGCCAAGTTCGTCCAGCGGAAAAAGGCCACAAAAACGGGTGGGCTATAGCCTTGGGGGGTGGGGCTGGCAAACTTCGTCCGCCGGACTCGGAATGGCGCGAGACTTTGCGAGCGGCCTCTGTGTACCAAAAATAGGCCCCGGGCACTGCCGCGCCCAAAAATAACCGCCCGAAGGCCGGGGCGCCAAGTTCGTCCAGCGGAAAAAGGCCACAAAAACGGGTAGGCTATAGCCTAGGGGAGTGGGGCTGGCCCACTTCGTCCGCCGGACTCGGAATGGCGCGAGACTTTGCGAGCGGCCTCCGTGTGCCAAAAATAGGCCCCGGGCACAGCCGCGCCCAAAAATAACCGCCCGAAGGCCGGGGCGCCAAGTTCGAACAGCGGAAAAAGGCCACAAAAACGGGTAGGCTATAGCCTAGGGGAGTGGGGCTGGCCCACTTCGTCCGCCGGACTCGGAATGGCGCGAGACTTTGCGAGCGGCCTCCGTGTGCCAAAAATAGGCCCCGGGCACTGCCGCGCCCAAAAATAACCGCCCGAAGGCCGGGGCGCGAAGTTCGTCCAGCGGAAAAAGGCCACAAAAACGGGTGGGCTGGCCAACTTCGTCCGCCGGAATCAGAATGGTGCGAGACTTTGCGAGTGGCCTCCGTGTGTGCAAATAGGGCCCCACCCCCAGCCTTGGGAGGTGGGGGTGGCCAACTCGTCTCGCGGACTCGGAATGCCGCGAGACTTTGCGAGCGGCCTCCGTGTGCCAAAAGAAGCCCGGGCACAGCCGCGCCCAAAATAACCGCCCGAAGGCCGGGCGCCAGGTTCGTCCCAGCGGAAAAAGGCCACAAAAACGGGTGGGCTATAGCCTTGGGGGGTGGGGCTGGCAAACTTCGTCCGCCGGACTCGGAATGGCGCGAGACTATGCGAGCGGCCTCTGTGTACCAAAAATAGGCCCCGGGCACTGCCGCGCCCAAAAATAACCGCCCGAAGGCCGGGGCGCCAAGTTCGTCCAGCGGAAAAATGGCCAAAAAACGGGTGGGCTATAGCCTTGGGGGGTGGGGCTGGCCAACTTCGTTCGCCGGACTCGGAATGGCACGAGACTCTGCGAGCGGCCTCCGTGTGCCAAAAATAGGCCCCGGGCACAGCCGTACCCAAAAATAACCGACCGAAGGCCGGGGCGCCAAGTTCGTCCAGCGGAAAAAGGCCACAAAAACGGGTGGGCTATAGCCTTGGGGGGTGGGGCTGGCCAACTTCATCCGCCGGACTAGGAATGGCGCGAGACTTTGCGAGCGGCCTCTGTGTACCAAAAATAGGCCCCGGGCACTGCAGCGCCCAAAAATAACCGCCCGAAGGCCGGGGCGCCATGTTCGTCCAGCGGAAAAAGGCCACAAAAACGGGTGGGCTATAGCCTTGGGGGGTGGGGCTGGCCCACTTCGTCCGCCGGACTCGGAATGGCATGAGACTATGCAAGCGGCCTCCGTGTGCTAAAAATAGGCCCCGGGCACAGCCGCGCCCAAAAATAACCGCCCGAAGGCCGCGGCACCAAGTTCGTCCAGCGGAAAAAGGCCACAAAAACGGGTGGGCTACAGCCTTGGGGGGTGGGGCTGGCCAACTTCGTCCGCCGGACTTGGAATGGCGCGAGACTTTTCGAGCGGCCTCCGTGTGCCAAAAATAGGCCCCGGGCAGCAGCTTGCGCCCAAAAATAACCGGCCGAACGCCGGGGCGCCAAGTTCGTCCAGCGGAAAAAGGCCACAAAAACGGGTAGGCTATAGCCTAGGGGAGTGGGGCCGGCCCACTTCGTCCGCCGGACTCGGAATGGCGTGAGACTTTACGAGCGGCCTCCGTGTGCCAAAAATAGGCCCCGGGCACAGCCACGCCCAAAAATACCCGACCGAAGGCCGGGGCGCCAAGTTCGAACAGCGGAAAAAGGCCACAAAAGCGGGTAGGCTATAGCCTAGGGAGTGGGGCTGGCCCGCCGTCCGCCGGACTCGGAATGGCGCGAAACTTTGCGAGCGGCCTCCGTGTGTGCCAAAAATAGGCCCAGGCACAGCGCGCCTAAAAATAACCGCCCGAAGGCCGGGCGCCAAGTTCGTCCAGCGGAAAAAGGCCACAAAAGCGGGTAGGCTATAGCCTAGGGGAGTGGGGCTGGCCCACCAATCCGCCCCGGACTCGGAATGGCATGAGACTATGCAAGCGGCCTCCGTGTGCTAAAAATAGGCCCCGGGCACAGCCGCGCCCAAAAATAACCGCCCGAAGGCCGCGGCACCAAGTTCGTCCAGCGGAAAAAGGCCACAAAAACGGGTGGGCTACAGCCTTGGGGGGTGGGGCTGGCCAACTTCGTCCGCCGGACTTGGAATGGCGCGAGACTTTTCGAGCGGCCTCCGTGTGCCAAAAATAGGCCCCGGGCACAGCCGCGCCCAAAAATAACCGCCCGAAGGCCGGGGCGCCAAGTTCGTCCAGCGGAAAAAGGCCACAAAAACGGGTAGGCTATAGCCTAGGGGAGTGGGGCTGGCCCACTTCGTCCGCCGGACTCGGAATGGCATGAGACTATGCAAGCGGCCTCCGTGTGCTAAAAATAGGCCCCGGGCACAGCCGCGCCCAAAAATAGGCCCCACCCCCCAGCCTTGGGGGGTGGGGGTGGCCAACTTCGTCCGCCGGACTCGGAATGGCGCGAGACTTTGCGAGCGGCCTCCGTGTGCCAAAAATAGGCCCCGGGCACAGCCGCGCCCAAAAATAACCGCCCGAAGGCCGGGGCGCCAAGTTCGTCCAGCGGAAAAAGGCCACAAAAACGGGTAGGCTATAGCCTAGGGGAGTGGGGCTGGCCCACTTCGTCCGCCGGACTCAGAATGGCGCGAGACTTTGCGAGTGGCCTCCGTGTGCCAAAAATAGGCCCCACCCCCCAGCCTTGGGGGGTGGGGGTGGCCAACTTCGTCCGCCGGACTCGGAATGGCGCGAGACTTTGCGAGCGGCCTCCGTGTGCCAAAAATAGGCCCCGGGCACAGCCGCGCCCAAAAATAACCGCCCGAAGGCCGGGGCGCCAAGTTCGTCCAGCGGAAAAAGGCCACAAAAACGGGTAGGCTATAGCCTAGGGGAGTGGGGCTGGCCCACTTCGTCCGCCGGACTCGGAATGGCATGAGACTATGCAAGCGGCCTCCGTGTGCTAAAAATAGGCCCCGGGCACAGCCGCGCCCAAAAATAACCGCCCGAAGGCCGCGGCACCAAGTTCGTCCAGCGGAAAAAGGCCACAAAAACGGGTGGGCTACAGCCTTGGGGGGTGGGGCTGGCCAACTTCGTCCGCCGGACTTGGAATGGCGCGAGACTTTTCGAGCGGCCTCCGTGTGCCAAAAATAGGCCCCGGGCACAGCCGCGCCCAAAAATAACCGCCCGAAGGCCGGGGCGCCAAGTTCGTCCAGCGGAAAAAGGCCACAAAAACGGGTAGGCTATAGCCTAGGGGAGTGGGGCCGGCCCACTTCGTCCGCCGGACTCGGAATGGCGTGAGACTTTACGAGCGGCCTCCGTGTGCCAAAAATAGGCCCCGGGCACAGCCGCGCCCAAAAATAACCGTCCGAAGGCCGGGGCGCCAAGTTCGAACAGCGGAAAAAGGCCACAAAAACGGGTAGGCTATAGCCTAGGGGAGTGGGGCTGGCCCACTTCATCCGCCGGACTCGGAATGGCGCGAAACTTTGCGAGCGGCCTCCGTGTGCCAAAAATAGGCCCCGGGCACAGCCGCGCCCAAAAATAACCGCCCGAAGGCCGGGGCGCCAAGTTCGTCCAGCGGAAAAAGGCCACAAAAACGGGTGGGCTGGCCCACTTCGTCCGCCGGAATCGGAATGGCGCGAGACATTGCGAGTGGACTCCGTGTGCCAAAAATAGGCCCCACCCCCCAGCCTTGGGGGGTGGGGGTGGCCAACTTCGTCCGCCGGACTCGGAATTGCGCGAGACTTTGCGAGCGGCCTCCGTGTGCCAAAAATAGACCCCGGGCACAGCCGCGCCCAAAAATAACCGCCCGAAGGCCGGGGCGCCAAGTTCGTCCAGCGGAAAAAGGCCACAAAAACGGGTGGGCTATAGCCTTGGGGGGTGGGGCTGGCAAACTTCGTCCGCCGGACTCGGAATGGCGCGAGACTTTGCGAGCGGCCTCCGTGTGCCAAAAATAGGCCCCGGGCACAGCCGCGCCCAAAAATAACCGCCCGAAGGCCGCGGCACCAAGTTCGTCCAGCGGAAAAAGGCCACAAAAACGGGTGGGCTATAGCCTTGGGGGGTGGGGCTGGCCAAGTTCATCCGCCGGACTCGGAATGGGGACAGACTATGCAAGGGGCCTCCGTGTGCCAAAAATAGGTTGCGGGCCTCCGTGTGCCAAAAATAAGCACCCGAAGGTCCCGTCCCCAAGTTCGTCCGCCGCTAAAATGCCCAAAAAACGGGTGGGCTATAGCCTTGGGGGGTGGGGCTGGCCAAGTTCGTCCGCCGGATTCGGAATGGTGCCAGACTTTGCGAGGGGCCTCCGTGTGCCAAAAATAGGCCGCGGGCACAGCCGCGTCCAAAAATAAGTGCCCGAAGGTCCCTCCCCCAATTTCGTCCCCATAAAAATTGACAAAAAACGGGTGGGCTATAGCCTTGGGGGGTGGGGCTGGCCAACTTCGTCCGCCGGACTTGGAATGGGTCTATAATTTGTGAGGGACCTGCGTGTGCCAAAAATAGGACACGGGTACAGCCGCGCCCAAAAATAAGTTCCCGAAGGTGCCGTCCCCAAGTTCGTCCGCCGCAAAAATGCCCAAAAAACGGGTGGGCTATAGCCTTGGGGGGTGGGGATGGCCAAGTTAAATCTGCTTAGGACTCGGAATGGGGCCAGACTTTGCGAGGGGTCTCCGTGTGCCAAAAATAGGCCGCGGGCACAGCCGCGTCCAAAAATAAGTGCCCGAAGGTCCCGCCCCCAATTTCGTCCGCCGCAAAAATTGCCAAAAAACGGGTGGGCTATAGCCTTGGGGGGTGGGGTTGGCCAAGTTTGTCCGTCTGGTTCGGAATGGGGCCAGACTTTGCGAGGGGCCTCCGTGTACAAAAAATAGGCCGCGGGCACAGCCGCGTCCATAAAAAAGCGCCCGAAGGCCCCGTCCCCAAGTTCGTCCGCCGCGAAATGGCCCAAAAAATGGGTGGGCTATAGCCTTGGGGGGTGGGGCTGGCCAAGTTCATCCGCCGGACTCGGAATGGGGACAGACTATTCAAGGGGCCTCCGTGTGCCAAAAATAAGCACCCGAAGGTCCCGTCCCCAAGTTCGTCCGCCGCTAAAATGCCCAAAAAACGGGTGGGCTATAGCCTTGGTGGGTGGGGCTGGCCAAGTTCGTCCGCCGGTTTCGGAATGGTGCCAGACTTTGCGAGGGGCCTCCGTGTGCCAAAAATAGGCCGCGGGCACAGCCGCATCCAAAAATAAGCGCCCGAAGGTCCCGCCCCCAATTTCGTCCGCCGCAAAAATTGCCAAAAAACGGGTGGGCTATAGCCTTGGGGGGTGGGGCTGGCCAAGTTCGTCCGCCGGACTTGGAATGGGTCTATACTTTGTGAGGGGCCTGCGTGTGCCAAAAATAGGACACGGGTACAGCCGCGCCCAAAAATAAGTTCCCGAAGGTCCCGTCCCCAAGTTCGTCCGCCGCAAAAATGCCCAAAAAACGGGTGGGCTATAGCCTTGGGGGGTGGGGCTGGCCAAGTTCGTCTGCCAGACTCGGAATAGGGCCAGACTTTGCGAGGGGTCTCCGTGTGCCAAAAATAGGCCGCGGGCACAGCCGCGTCCAAAAATAAGCGCCCGAAGGTCCCGCCCCCAATTTCGTCCGCCGCAAAAATTGCCAAAAAACGGGTGGGCTATAGCCTTGGGGGGTGGGGTTGGCCAAGTTTGTCCGTCGGATTCGGAATGGGGCCAGACTTTGCGAGGGGCCTCCGTGTACAAAAAATAGGACGCGGGCACAGCCGCGTCCAGAAAAAAGCGCCCGAAGGCCCCGTCCCCAAGTTCGTCCGCCGCAAAATGGCCCAAAAATGGGTGGGCTATAGCCTTGGGGGGTGGGGCTGGCCAAGTTCATCCGCCGGACTCGGAATGGGGACAGACTATGCAAGGGGCCTCCGTGTGCCAAAAATAGGTTGCGGGCCTCCGTGTGCCAAAAATAAGCACCCGAAGGTCCCGTCCCCAAGTTCGTCCGCCGCAAAAATTCCCAAAAAACGGGTGGGCTATAGCTTTGGGGGGTGGGGCTGGCCAAGTTCGTCCGCCGGATTCGGAATGGGGCCAGACTTTGCGAGGGGTCTCCATCTGCCAAAAATAGGCCGCGGGCACAGCCGCGCCCAACAATTACCGCCCAAAGGTCCCGTCCCCAAGTTCGTCCGCCGGATTCGGAATGGTGCCAAACTTTGCGAGGGGCCTCCGTGTGCCAAAAATAAGCACCCGAAGGTCCCGTCCACAAGTTCGTCCGCCGCTAAAATGCCCAAAAAACTGGTGGGCTATAGCCTTGGGGGGTGCGGCTGGCCAAGTTCGACCGCGGGATTCGGAATGGGGCCAGACTTTGCGAGGGGCCTCCGTGTACCAAAAATAGGACGCCGTCGCAGCCGCGCCCAAAAATAAGCTCCCCAAGGTCCCGTCCCCAAGTTCGACCGCCGCAAAAATGCCCAAAAAACGGGTTGGCTATAGCCTTGGGGGGTGGGGCTGGCCAAGTTCGTCCGCCGGACTCGGAATGGCGCGAGAGGTTGCGAGGCGTCTCCGTGTGCCAAAAATAGGCCGCGGACACAGCCGCGCCCAAAAATACCCGCCCGAAGGCCGCGGCACCAAGTTCGTCCAGCGGAATAAGGCCACAAAAACGGGTGGGCTATAGCCTTGGGGGGTGGGGCTGGCCAACTTCGTCCGCCGGACTCGGAATGGCGCGAGAGTTTGCGAGGCGCCTCCGTGTGCCAAAAATAGGCCCCGGTCACAGCCGCGCCCAAAAATAACAGCCCGAAGGCCGCGGCGCCAAGTTCGTCCAGCGGAAAAAGGCCACAAAAACGGGTGGGCTATAGCCTTGGGGGGTGGGGCTGGCCAACTTCGTCCGCCGGACTCGGAATGGCGCGAGAGGTTGCGAGGCACCTCAGTGTGCCAAAAATAGTCCGCGGACACAGCCACGCCCAAAAATACCCGCCCGAAGGCCGCGGCACCAAGTTCGTCCAGCGGAAAAAGGCCACAAAAACGGGTGGGCTATAGCCTTGGGGGGTGGGGCTGGCCAACTTCGTCCGCCGGACTCGGAATGGCACGATAATCTGCTAGGCGCCTCCGTGTGCCAAAAATAGCCCTCGGGCACAGCCGCGCCCAAAAATACCCTCCCGAAGGCCGCGGCGCCAAGTTCGTCCAGCGGAAAAAGGCCACAAAAAAGGGTGGGCGATAGGCTTGGGGGGTTAGGCTGGCCAACTTAGTCCGCCGGACTCGGAATGGCGCGGGACTTTGCGAGGCACTTCCTTGTGCCAAAAATAGGTCGCGGGCACAGCCACGTCCAAAAATACCCGCCCGAAGGCCACGGCGCCAAGTTCGTCCAGCGGAAAAAGGCCACAAAAACGGGTGGGCTATAGCCTTGGGGGGTGGGGCTGGCCCACTTCGTCCGCCGGACTCGGAATGGCGCGAGACTTTGCGAGCGGCCTCAATGTGCCAAAAATAGGCCCCGGGCACAGCCGCGCCCAAAAATAACCACCCGAAGGCCGGGGCGCAAATTTCGTCCAGCGGAAAAAGGCCACAAAAACGGGTGGGCTATAGCCTTGGGGGGTGGAGCTGGCCCACTTCGTCCGCCGGACTCGGAATAGCGTGAGACTTTGTGAGGTGCCTCCGTGGGCCAAAACTAAGCCGCGGACACAGCCGTGCCAAAAAATACCCTCCCAAAGGCTGCGGCGCCAAGGTCATCCAGGGGAAAAAGGCCACAAAAACGGGTGGGCTATAGCCTTGGGGGGTGGGGCTGGCCAACCGTCCGCGGACTCGGAATGGCGCGAGACTTTACGAGGCGCTTCCGTGTGTGCCAACAATAGGCCACAGGCACCGCGCGCACAAAAATACCCGCCCGAAGGTCGCGGCGCCAAGTTCATCCGGAGGAAAAAGGCCACAAAACGGGTGGGCTATAGCCTTGGAAGTGGGGCTGGCCAAGTTCGTCCGCGGACTCGGAATGGCGCGAGACTTTGTGAGCGGCCTCCGTGTGCCAAAAATAGGCCCCGGACACAGCCGAGCCCAAAAAAAACACCCCAAAGCCCTGGCGCCAATTTCGTCCAGCGGAAAAAGGCCACAAAAACGGGTGGGCTATAGCCTTGGGGGGTGGGGCTGGCCCACTTCGTCCGCCGAACTCGGAATGGCGCGAGACTTTACGAACGGCCTCCGTGTGCAAAAAATAGGCCGCGGGCACAGCCGCGCCCAAAAATAACCGCCCGAAGGCCGGGGCGCCAAGTTCGTCCAGCGGAAAAAGGCCGCAAAAACGGGTGGGCTATAGCCTTGGGGGGTGGGGCGGCCCACTTCGTCTGCCGGACTCGGAATGGCGCGAGACTTTGCGAGTGGCCTCCTTGTGCCAAAAATAGGCCCCGGGCACAGCCGCGCCCAAAAATAAATGACCGAAGGCCGGGGCGCCAAGTTCGTCCAGCGGAAAAAGGCCGCAAAAACAGGTGGTCTATAGCCTTGGGGGGTGGGGCTGGCCCACTTCGTCCGCCGGACTAGGAATGGCGCGAGACTTTGCGAGCGGCCTCCTTGTGCCAAAAATAGGCCCCGGGCACAGCCGCGCCCAAAAATAACCGCCCGAAGGCCGGGGCGCCAAGTTCGTCCAGCGGAAAGCGGACACAAAAGCGGGTTGGCTGTAGCCTTGGGGGGTGGGGCTGGCCAACTTCGTCTGCCGGACTCGGAATGGCGCGAGACTTTGCGAACGGCCTCCGTGCGTAAAAAATAGGCCGCGGGCACAGCCACGCCCAAAAATAACTGCCCAATGGCCGGGGCGACAAGTTCGTCCAGCGGAAAAAGGCCACAAAAACGGGTGGGCTATAGCCTTGGGGGGTGGGGCTGGCCCACTTCGTCCGCCGGACTCGGAATGGTGCGAGACTTTGCGAGCGGCCTCCGTGTGCCAAAAATAGGCCCGGGCACAGCCGCGCCCAAAAATAACCGACCGAAGGCCGGGGCGCCAAGTTCGTCCAGCGGAAAAAGGCCACAAAAACGGGTGGGCTATAGCCTTCGGGGGTGGGGCTGGCCAAGTTCGTCCGCCAGACTCGGAATAGGGTGAGACTTTGCGAGCGGCCACCGTGTGCCAAAAATAGGCCGCGGGCACAGCCTCGCCCAAAAATAACCACCCGAAGGCCGGGGCGCCAAGTTTGTCCAGTGAAAAAAGGCCACAAAAATGGGTGGGCTGCAGCTTTGGGGGGTGTAGCTGGCCAAGTTCGTCTGCCGGACTGGGAATGGGGCGAGACTTTTCAAGCGGCCTCCGTGTGCCAAACATAAGCCGTGGGCACAGCCACTCCAAAAATAACCGCCCAATGGCCGGTCAGCCAAGTTCGTCCAGCGGAAAAAGGCCACAAAAACGGGTGGGCTATAGCCTTGGGGGTGGTGCTGGCCAAGTTCGTCCGCCGGACTCGGAATGGGGCGAGACTTTGCGAGTGGTCTCCGTGTACCAAAAATAGGCCGCAGGCACAGCCGCGCCAAAAATAACCGCCCAAAGGCCGGGCGCCAAGTTTGTCCAGCGAAAAAAAGGCCACAAAAGCGGGAGGGCTATAGCCGTGCAGGGGAAGTGGGGCTGGCCAAGTTCTTCCGCCGGACTCGAATGGGGCGAGACTTTGCGAGCGGCCTCCGTGCGCCAAAAAATAGGCCGCAGGCACAGCCGCTACCAAAAATAACCGCCCGAACGCCGGGGCGCCAAGTTCATCCAGCGGAAAAACTCCACAAAAACGGGTGGGCTATAGCCCGAGGGGTGGGGCTGGCCAAGTTCGTCCCGCCAGACTCGGAATGGGGCGATACTTTGCGAGTAGCCTCCATGTGCAAAAATAGGATGCGGGCACAGCCGAAACCAAAAAAAACCCCCCGACGGCCGGGTCGCCAAGTTCGTCCAGCGGAAAAAGACCACAAAAGCAGGCGGGCTATAGCCTTTTGGGGTGGGGCTGGCCAAGTTCGTCCGCCCGGACTCGGAATGGGGCGCGAATTTGGGGGAGCGGACTCCGTGTGCCAAAAAAATAGGCCGCGGGCACAGCCGTGCCAAAAAATAAAAGCCCGTTGGCCGGGGCGCCAGGTTCGTCTGCGGAAAAAGTCACAAAAGCAGGTGGGCTATAGCCTTGGGGGTGGGAGCTGGCCAAGTTCGTCGCCGGACTCGGAATGGGGCGAGAGTTTGCGAGCGGCCTCCGTCTGCTAAAAATAGGTCGTGGTACAGCCGCTCCCAAAAATACCCACCCGAGGGCAGCGGCTCCAAGGTCGTCCAGCGGAAAAAGGCCCAAAACCGGGTGGGCTATACCATTGGGGTGGGGGCTGGCCAAGTTCGTCCGCCGGACTCGGAATGGGGCGAGAATTTACGAGCGGCCTCCGTGTGCCAAAAATAGGCCGCGGGCACAGCCGTGCCCAAAAATAACAGCCCACTGGCCGGGGCGCCAAGTTCGTCCAGCGGAAAAAGGCCACAAAAACAGGTGGGCAAAATCATTTCGGGGTGGGGCCGGCCAAGTTTGTCCGCCGGTCTCGGAATGGGGTGAGACATTGCGAACGGCCTCTGTGTGCCCAAAAATAGGCCGCGGCCACAGCCGTGCCCAAAAATAAACACCCGAATGCCGAGGCGCCAAGTTCGTCCAGCGGAAAAAGGCCACAAAAATGGGAGGGCTATAGCCTTGGGGGTTGGGGCTGGCCATGTTCGTCCTCCGGACTCGGAATGGGGCGAGACTTTGCGACGCGCCTCCCTGTGCCAAAAACAGGCCGCGGGCACAGCCGCGCCTAAAAGTAACAGCCCGAAGGCCGGGGCGCCAAATTCGTCCAGCGGAAAAAGGCCACAAAAAAGGGTGGGCTATAGCCTTGGGGGGTGGGGCTGGCCAAGTTCGTCCGCCGGACTCGGTATGGGGGGAGACTTTGCGAGCGGTCTCCGTGCGCCAAAAATAGGCCGCGAGCACAGCCGCGCCCAAAAAAAACCGCCCGATGGCCGGAGCGCCAAGTTCATCCCGCGGAAAAAGGCCACAAAAACGGGAGGGCTATAGCCTTGGGGGGTGGGGCTGGCCAAGTTCGTCCGCCGGACTCAGAATGGGGTGAGACTTTGCGAGCGGCCTCTGTGTGCCAAAAATAGGCCACGGGCACAGCCGCGCCCAACAATAACCGCCCGAAGGCCGGGGCGCCAAGTTCGTCCAGCGGAAAAAGGCCACAAAAACGGGTGGGCTATAGCTTTGGGGGGTGGGGCTGGCCAAGTTCGTCTGCCGGACGAGGAATGGGGCGAGACTTTACGAACGGCCTCCGTGTACCAAAAATAGGCCGCGGGAACAGCCGCGGCCAAAAATAACTGCCCGAAGGCCGGGGCGCCAAGTTCGTCAAGCGGAAAAAGGCCACAAAAATGGGTGGGCTATAGCCTTGCGGGATGGGCCTGGCCAAGTTCGTCCGCCGGACTCGGAATGGGGCGAGACTTTGCGAGCGGCCTCCGTGTTCCAAAAATAGGCCGCGGGCATAGCCGCGTCCAAAAATAATGGCTCGAAGGCCGGGGCGCCAAGTTCGTCCAGCGGAAAAATGCCACAAAAATGGGTGGGCTATAGCCTTGGGGGGTGGGGCTGGCCAAGTTCGTCCGCCGGACTCAGAATAGGGCAAGACTTTGCGAGCGGCTTCCGTGTGCCAAACATTTGCCGCAGGCACAGACGCACCAAAAAATAACCGCCCGAAGGCCGGGGCGCCAAGTTCGTCCAGCGGAAAAATGCCACAAAAATGGGTGGGCTATAGCCTTGGGGGGTGGGGCTGGCCAAGTTCGTCCGCCGGACTCAGAATAGGGCGAGACTTTGCGAGCGGCTTCCGTGTGCCAAACATTTGCCGCAGGCACAGACGCACCAAAAAATAACCGCCCGAAGGCCGGGGCGCCAAGTTCGTCCAGCGGAAAAAGGCCACAAATACGGGTGGGCTGTAGCCTTGGGGGGTGGCGCTGGCCAAGTTCGTCCGCCGGACTCGGAATGGGGTGAGATTTTACGAGTGTCCTCCGTGTGACAAAAATAGGCCGTGGCCGCTGCCGCGCCCAAAAATAACCGCCCGAAGGCCGGGGTGGCAAGTTCGTCCAGCGGAAAAAGGCCACAAAAATGGGTGGGCTATAGCCTTGGGGGTTGGGGCTGGCCAAGTTCGTCCGCCGGACTCGGGATGGGGCGAGACTTTGCGAGCGGCTTCCTTGTGCCAAAAATAGGCCGTGGGCACAGCCTCCCCCAAAAATAACTGCCCGAAGGCCGGGGCGCCATGTTCGTCCAGTGGAAAAAGCCACAAAAACGGGTGGGATATAGCCCTGGGGGGTGGGGCTGGCCAAGTTCGTCCGCCGGACTCGGAATGGGGTGTGACATTGCGAGCGGCCTCCGTGTGCCAAAAATAGGCCGCGGGCACAGCCTCGCGCAAAAATCAGGCCCGAAGGGCGGGGCACCAAGTTAAATCCAGCGGTAAAAGGCCACAAAAATGGGTGGGCTATGGCCTTGGGGGGTGGGGCTGGCCAAGTTCGTCCGCCTGACTCGGAATGGGACGAGACTTTGCGAGCGGCCTCCGTGTGCCAAAAATAGCCCACGGACTCAGCCGTACCCAAAAATAACCGCCCGAAGGCCGGAGCGCCAAGTTCGTCCAGCGGTAAAAGGCCACAAAAATGGGTGGGCTATAGCCTTGGGGGGTGGGGCAGGCCACGTTCGTCCGCCGGACTCGGAATGGGGTGAGACTTTGCGAACGGCCTCCGTGTGCCAAAAATAGACCGCGGGCGCAGCTGCGCCAAGTTCGTCCAGCGGAAAAAGTTTAGAAAAGCGGGTGGCCTATAGCCTTGGGGGGTGGTGCTGGCAAAGTTCATCCGCCGGACTCGGAATGGGGCGAGACTTTGCGAGCGGCCTCTGTGTTGTAAAAATAGGCCGTGGTCACAGCCGCGCCCAAAAATAACTGCCTGAAGGCCGTGGCGGCAAGTTCGTCCAGCGGAAAAAGGCCACAAAAACGGGTGGGCTATGTCCTTGGGGGGTAGGGCTTGCCAAGTTCGTCCTCCGGACTCAGAATGGGCCGAGCCTTTACGAATGGCTTACGTGTGCCAAAAATAGGGCACGGGAACAGCCGTGGCCAAAAATAACCGCCCGACGGCCGGGGCGTAAGGTTCGTCTAGGGGAAAAAGGCAACAAAAACGGGTGGGCTAGAGCCTTGGGGGGTGGGGCTGGCCATGTTCGTCCGCCGGAATCGGAATGGGACTAGACTTTGCGAGCGGCCTCCGTGTTCCAAAAATAGGCCGCGGGCATAGCCGCGTCCAAAAATAATGGCTCGAAGGCCGGGGCGCCAAGTTCGTCCAGCGGAAAAATGCCACAAAAATGGGTGGGCTATAGCCTTGGGGGGTGGGGCTGGCCAAGTTCGTCCGCCGGACTCAGAATAGGGCGAGACTTTGCGAGCGGCTTCCGTGTGCCAAACATTTGCCGCAGGCACAGACGCACCAAAAAATAACCGCCCGAAGGCCGGGGCGCCAAGTTCGTCCAGCGGAAAAAGGCCACAAAAACGGGTGGGCTATAGCCTTGGGGGGTGGGGCTGGCCAAGTTCGTCCGCCGGACTCAGAATAGGGCGAGACTTTGCGAGCGGCTTCCGTGTACCAAAAATTTGCCGCAGGCACAAACGCAACAAAAAATAACCGCCCGAAGGCCGGGGCGCCAAGTTCGTCCAGCGGAAAAAGGCCACAAAAACGGGTGGCCTGTAGCCTTGGGGGGTGGCGCTGGCCAAGTTCGTCCGCCGGACTCGGAATGGGGTGAGATTTTACGAGCGTCCTCCGTGTGACAAAAATAGGCCGTGGCCGCTGCCGCGCCCAAAAATAACCGCCCGAAGGCCGGGGTGGCAAGTTCGTCCAGCGGAAAAAGGCCACAAAAACGGGTGGGCTATAGCCTTGGGGGTTGGGGCTGGCCAAGTTCGTCCACCGGACTGGGGATGGGGCGAGACTTTGCGAGTGGCGTCCGTGTACCAAAAATAGGCCGCGGGTACAGCCGCGCCCAAAAATAACCGCCCGAAGGCCGGGGCGCCAAGTTCGTCCAGCGGAAAAAGGCCACAAAAACGGGTGGGCTATAGCCTTGGGGGGTGGAGCTGGCCAACTTTGTCCGCCGGACTCGGAATTGAGCGAGACTTTGCGAGCAGCCTCCGTGTGCCGAAAATAGGCCCCGGGCGCAGCCGCGCCCAAAAATAACCGCCCGAAGGCCGGGGCGCCAAGTTCGTCCAGCAAAAAAATGCCACAAAAACGGGTGGGCTATAGCCTTGGGGGTGGGGCTGGCCATCTTAAATCGGCCCGGACTCGGAATGGCGCGAGACTTTGTGAGCAGTCTCCGTGTACCAAAAATAGGCCCCGGGCACAACCGCGCCCAAAAATAAGCGCCCGAAGGCCGGGGCGCAAAGTTCGTCCAGCAAAAAAATGCCACAAAAACGGGTGGGCTATAGCCTTGGGGGGTGGGGCTGGCCATCTTCGTCGGCCGGACTCGGAATGGCGCGAGACTTTGTGAGCAGTCTCCGTGTACCAAAAATAGGCCCCGGGCACAGCCGCGCCCAAAAATAACCGCCCGAAGGCCGGGGCGCCAAGTTCGTCCAGCAAAAAAATGCCACAAAAACGGGTGGGCTATAGCCTTGGGGGGTGGGGCTGGCCATCTTCGTCCGCCGGACTCAAAATGGCGCGAGACTTTGTAAGCGGCCTCCGTGTGCCAAAACTAGGCCCCGGGCACAGCCGCACCCAAAAATAACCACCCGAAGGGCGGGGCGCCAAGTTCGTCCAGCGGAAAAAGGCCACAAAAACGGGAGGGCTATAGCCTTGGGGGGTGGGGCTGGCCAACTTCGTCCGCCGGACTCGGAATGGCGCGAGACTTTGTGAGCAGTCTCCATGTGCCAAAAATAGGCCCCGGGAACAGCCGCGCCCAAAAATAACCGTCCGAAGGCCGGGGCGCCAAGTTCGTCCAGCGGAAATAGGCCACAAAAACGGGTGAGCTATAGCCTTGGGGGGTGGGGCTGGCCAACTACATCCGCCGGACTCAGAATGGCGCGAGCCTTTGCGAGCGGCCTCCGTGTGCCAAAAATAGGCCCCAGGCACAGCCGCGCACAAAAATAACCGCCCGAAGGCCGGGGCGCCAAGTTCGTCCAGCGGAAAAAGGACATAAAAACGGGTGGGCTATAGCCTTGGGGGGTGGGGCTGACCGACTTCGTCCGCCGGACTCGGAATGGTGCGAGACTTTGCGAGCGGCCTCCGTGTGCCCAAACTAGGCCCCGGACAGAGCCGTGCCCAAAAATAAGCGCCCGAAGGCCGGGGCGCCGAGTTCGTCCAGCGGAAAAAGGCCACAAAAACGGGTGGGCTATAGCCTTGGGGGGTGGGGCTGGCCAACTTTGTCCGCCGGACTCGGAATGGAGCGAGACTTTGCGAGCAGCCTCCGTGTGCCGAAAATAGGCCCCGGGGGCAGCCGCGCCCAAAAATAACCGCCCGAAGGCCGGGGCGCCAAGTTCGTCCAGCAAAAAAATGCCACAAAAACGGGTGGGCTATAGCCTTGGGGGGTGGGGCTGGCCATCTTCGTCGGACAGACTCGGAATGGCGCGAGACTTTGTGAGCCATCTCCGTGTACCAAAAATAGGCCCCAGGCACAGCCGCACCCAAAAATAACCACCCGAAGGGCGGGGCGCCAAGTTCGTCCAGCGGAAAAAGGCCACAAAAACGGGAGGGCTATAGCCTTGGGGGGTGGGGCTGGCCAACTTCGTCCGCCGGACTCGGAATGGCGCGAGACTTTGTGAGCAGTCTCCGTGTGCCAAAAATAGGCCCCGGGAACAGCCGCGCCCAAAAATAACCGTCCGAAGGCCGGGGCGCCAAGTTCGTCCAGCGGAAATAGGCCACAAAAACGGGTGAGCTATAGCCTTGGGGGGTGGGGCTGGCCAACTACATCCGCCGGACTCAGAATGGCGCGAGACTTTGTGAGCTGTCTCCGTGTGCCAAAAATAGGCCCCTGGCACAGCCGCGCACAAAAATAACCGCCCGAAGGCCGGGGCGCCAAGTTCGTCCAGCGGAAAAAGGACATAAAAACGGGTGGGCTATAGCCTTGGGGGGTGGGGCTGACCGACTTCGTCCGCCGGACTCGGAATGGTGCGAGACTTTGCGAGCGGCCTCCGTGTGCCCAAACTAGGCCCCGGACAGAGCCGTGCCCAAAAATAAGCGCCCGAAGGCCGGGGCGCCGAGTTCGTCCAGCGGAAAAAGGCCACAAAAACGGGTGGGCTATAGCCTTGGGGGGTGGGGCTGGCCAACTTTGTCCGCCGGACTCGGAATGGAGCGAGACTTTGCGAGCAGCCTCCGTGTGCCGAAAATAGGCCCCGGGGGCAGCCGCGCCCAAAAATAACCGCCCGAAGGCCGGGGCGCCAAGTTCGTCCAGCAAAAAAATGCCACAAAAACGGGTGGGCTATAGCCTTGGGGGGTGGGGCTGGCCATCTTCGTCGGACGGACTCGGAATGGCGCGAGACTTTGTGAGCCATCTCCGTGTACCAAAAATAGGCCCCAGGCACAGCCGCGCCCAAAAATAACCGCCCGAAGGCCGGGGCGCCAAGTTCGTCCAGCGGAAATAGGCCACAAAACCGGGTGCGCTATAGCCTTGGGGGGTGGGGCTGGCCATCTTCGTCCGCCGGACTCGGAATGGCGCGAGACTTTGCGAGCGGCCTCCGTGTGCCAAAAATAGGCCCCGGACACAGCCGCGCCCAAAAATAACTGCCCGAAGGCCGGGGCGCCAAGTTCGTCCAGCGGAAAAAGGCCACAAAAACGGGTGGGCTATAGCCTTGGGGGGTGGGGCTGGCCAACTTCGTCCGCCGGACTCGTAATGGAACGAGACTTTGCGAGCAGCCTCCGTGTGCGAAAATAGGCCCGGGCACAGCCGCACCGAAAAATAACCACCCGAAGGCGGGCGCCAAGTTCGTCCAGCGGAAGAAGGCCACATAAACGGGTGGGCTATAGCCTTGGGGGGTGGGGCTGGCCAACTTCGTCCGCCGGACTCGGAATGGCGCGAGAATTTGCGAGCAGCCTCCGTGTGCCAAAAATAGGCCCTGGGCAAAGCCGCGCCCAAAAATAACCGCCCGAAGGCCGGGGCGCCTAGTTCGTCCAGCGGAAAAAGGCCACAAAAACGGGTGGGTTATAGCCTTGGGGGGTGGGGCTGGCCCACTTCGTCCGCCGGACTCGGAATGGCGCGAGACTTTGGGAGCAGTCTCCGTGTGCCAAAACTAGGCCCCGGGCACAGCAGCGCGCCCAAAAATAACCGCCCGAAGGCCGGGCGCCAAGTTCGTCCAGCGGAAATAGGCCACAAAAGCGGGTGAGCTATAGCCTTGGGGGTGGGGCTGGCCCACCGTTCGCCGGACTCGGAATGGCGCGAGACTTTGCGAGCGGCCTCCGTGTGCCAAAAACAGGCCCCGGACACAGCCGAGCCCAAAAATAACCACCCGAAGGCCGGGGCGCCAAGTTCGTCCAACGGAAAAAAGCCTCAAAAACGGGTGGGCTATAGCCTTGGGGGGTGGGGCTGGCCCACTTCGTCCGCCGGACACGGAATGGCGCGAGACTTTACGAGTAGTCTCCGTGTGCCAAAACTAGGCCCCGGGCACAGCCGTGCCCAAAAATAACCGCCCGAAGGCCGGGGCGCCAAGTTCGTCCAGCGGAAATAGGCCACAAAAACGGGTGAGCTATAGCCTTGGGGGGTGGGGCTGGCCAACTTCGTCCGCCGGACTCGGAATGGCGCGAGACTTTGCAAGCGGCCTCCGTGTGACAAAAACAGGCCCCGGGCACAGCCGCGGCAAAAAATAACCACCCGAAGGCCGGGGCGCCAAGTTCGTCCAGCGGAAAAAGCCACAAAAACGGGTGGGCTATAGCCTTGGGGGGTGGGGCTGGCCTACTTCGTCCGCCGGACTCGGAATGGCATGAGACTTTGCGAGCGGCCTCCGTATGCCGAAAATAGGCCCCGGGGACAGCCGCACCCAAAAATAACCGCATGAAGGCCGGGGCGCCCAGTTCGTCCAGCAAAAAAATGCCACAAAAACGGGTGGGCTATAGCCTTGGGGGGTGGGGCTGGCCCACTTTGTCCGCCGGACTCGGAATGGCGCGAGACTTTGCGGCGGCCTCCGTGTTCCAAAAGCAGGCCCGGGCACAGCCGCCCCCAAAATAACCGCCCGAAGGCCGGGCGCCAAGTTCGTCCAGCGGAAATAGGCCACAAAAGCGGGTGAGCTATAGCCTTGGGCGGTGGGGCTGGCCAACCGTCAGCCGGACTCGGAATGGCATGAGACTTTGCGGCGGCCTCCGTGTGCCGAAAATAGGCCCTGGGGACAGCCGCGCCCAAAAATAACCACCCGAAGGCCGGGGCGCCAAGTTCGTCCAGCGGAAAAAGCAACAAAAACGGGTGGGCTATAGCCTTGGGTGGTGGGGCTGGCCAACTTTGTCCGCCGGACTCGGAATGGAGCTAAACTTTGCGAACAGTCTCCATGTACCAAAAATAGTCCCCGGGCACAGCCGCGCCCAAAAATAACCGCCCGAAGGCCGGGGCGCCAAGTTCGTCCAGCGGAAAAAGGCCACAAAAACGGGTGGGCTATAGCCTTGGGGGGTGGGGCTGGCCAACCGTCCGCCCGGACTCGGAATGGCGCGAGACTTTGCGAGCGGCCTCCGTGTGCCCAAACTAGGCCCCGGACAGAGCGGCGCCCAAAAATAACCGCCCGAAGGCCGGGGCGCCAAGTTCGTCCAGCGGAAAAAGGCCACAAAAACGGGTGGGCTATAGCCTTGGGGGGTGGGGCTGGCCAACTTTGTCCGCCGGACTCGGAATGGAGCGAGACTTTGCGAGCGGCCTCCGTGTGCGAAAATAGGCCCAGGCGCAGCCGCGCCCAAAAATAACCGCCCAAAGGCCGGGGCGCCAAGTTCGTCCAGCAAAAAAATGCCACAAAATCGGGTGGGCTATAGCCTTGGGGAGTGGGGCTGGCCAACATCGTCCGCCGGACTTGAAATGGAGCGAGACTTTCCGAGAGCCTCCGTCTGCCGAAAATAGGCCCCGGCCACAGCCGCGCCCAAAAATAACCGCCCGAAGGCCGGGGCGCCAAGTTCCTCCAGCAAAAAAATGCCACAAAAACGGGTAGGCTATAGCCTTGGGGGGTGGGGCTGGCCCACTTCGTCCGCCGGAATCGGAATGGAGCGAGACTTTGCGAGCAGCCTCCGTGTGCCGAAAATAAGCCCCGGGCACAGCCGAGCCCAAAAATAACCGCCCGAAGGTCGGCGCGCCAAGTTCGTCCAGCAAAAAAATGCCACAAAAACGGGTGGGCTATAGCCTTGGGGGGTGGGGCTGGCCAACTTCGTCCGCCGGACTCGGAATGGCGCGACACTTTGTAAGCGGCCTCCGTGTGGCAAAAGTAGGCCCCGGGCACAGCCGCGCCCAAAAATAACTGCCCGAAGTCTGGGACGCCAAGTTCGTCCAGCGGAAAAAGGCCCAAAAAGCAGGCGGACTATAGCCTTGGGGGGTGGGGCTGGCCAACTTCATCCGCCGGACTATGAATGGCGTGAGACTTTGCGAGCGGCCTCCGTGTACCAAAAATAGTCCCCGGGCACAGCCGTGCCCAAAAATAACTGCCCGAAGGCCGGGGCGCCAAGTTCGTCCTGCGGAAAAAGGCCACAAAAACGGGTGGGCTATAGCCTTGGGGGGTGGGGCTGGCCAACTTCGTCCGCCGGACTCGGAATGGCGCGAGACTCTGCGAGCAGCCTCCGTGTGCCAAAAATAGGCCCCGGGCACAGCCGCGCCCGAAATGTCGCCGAAGGCGGGCGCCAAGTTCATCCAGCGGAAAAAGGCCACAAAAACGGGTGGATTGTAGCCTTGGGGGGTGGGGCTGGCCAAGTTCGTCCGCCGGACTCGGAATGGCGCGAGACTTTGCGAGCGGCCTCCGTGTGCCAAATATAGGCCCCTGGCACAGCCGCGCCGAAAAATAACCGCCCGAAGGCCAGGGCACCAATTTCGTCCAGCGGAAAAAGGCCACAAAAACGGGCGGCCTATAGCCTTGGGGGCTGGGGCTGGCCAACTTCGTCCGCCGGACTCGGAATGGAGCGAGACTGCGGCGGCCTCCGTGTGCAAAAAATAGGCCGCGGACTCAGCCGCGCCCAAAAATAACCGCCCGAAGGCCGGGGCGCCAAGTTCGTCCAGCGGAAAAAGGCCACAAAAACGGGTGGGCTATAGCCTTGGGGGGTGGGGCTGGCCAACTTCGTCCGCCGGACTCGGAATGGCGCGAGCGTTTGCGAGCTCCCTCCGTGTGCAAAAATAGGCCCGGCCACAGCCGTGCCGGAAATAACCGCCCGAAGGCCGGGCGCCAAGTTCGTCCAGCGGAAAAAGGCCACAAAAGCGGGTGGGCTATAGCCTTGGGGGTGGGGCTGGCCAACTTAAATCGCCCGGATTCGGAATGGTACGAGACTTTGCGAGCGGCTTCCGTGTGCCAAAAATAGGTCCCGGGCACAGCCGCGCCCAAAAATAACCCCCCGAAGGCCGGGGCGCCAAGTTAGTCCAGCGGAAAAAGGCCACAAAAACGGGTGGGCTATAGCCTTGGAGGGTGGGGCTGGCCAACATCGTCCGCCGGACTCGGACTGGCGTGAGACTTTGCGAGCGGCCTCCGTGTGCCAGAAATAGGCCCTGGGCACAGCCGCGCCCAAAAATAACCCCCCGAAGGCCGGGGCACCAAGTTCGTCCAGCGGAAAAAGGCCACAAAAACGGGTGGGCTATAGCCTTGGGGGGTAGGGCTGGCCCACTTCGTCCGCCGGACTTGGAATGGCGCGAGACTTTAGGAGGCGCCTCCGTGCAACAAAAATAGGCTGCGGGCACAGCCGCGCCCAAAAATACCCGACCGAAGTCCGCGGCGCCAAGCTCGTCCAGCGGAAAAAGGCCTCAAAAACGGGTGGGCTATAGCCTCGGGGGGTGGGGCTGGGCAACTTCGTCCGCCGGACTCCGAATGGCGCGAGACTTTGCGAGGCACCTCCGTGTGCCAAAAATAGGCTGCGGACACAGCCGCGCCCAAAAATACCCGCCCGAAGGCCGCGGCGCCAAGTTCGTCCAGCGGAAAAAGGCCACAAAAACGGGTGGGCTATAGCCTTGGGGGGTGGGGCTGGCCACCTTCGTCCGCCGGACTCGGAATGCCGCGACACTTTGCGAGGGGCCTCCGTGTGCCAAAAATAGGCCGCGACCAAAGCCGCGCCCAAAAATAACCTCCCGAAGGCCGGGGCGCCAAGTTCGTCCAGCGGAAAAAGGCCTCAAAAACGGGTGGGCTATAGCCTTGGGGGGTGGGGCTGGCCTACTTCGTCCGCCGGACTCGGAATGGAGCGAGACTTTGCGAGCAGCCTCCGTGTGCCAAAAATAGGCCCTGGGCACAGCCGCGCCCGAAAGTAATCGCCCGAAGGCCGGGGCGCCAAGTTCATCCAGCGGAAAAAGGCCACAAAAACGGGTAGGCTATAGCCTTGGGGGGTGGGGCTGGCCAACTTCATCCGCCGGACTCGAAATGGTGCGAGACATTGCGAGCAGCCTCCGTGTGCCGAAAATAGGCCCCGGGCACAGCCGCGCCCAAAAATAACCGCCCGAAGGCCGGGGCGCGAAGTTCGTCCAGCGGAAAATGGCCACAAAAACGGGTGGGCTATAGCCTTGGGGGGTGGGGCTGGCCAACTTCGTCCGCCGGACTCGGAATGGCGCGAGACTTTACGAGCGGCCTCCGTGTGCCAAAAATAGGCCCCGGGCACAGCCGCGCCCAAAAATAACTGCCCGAAGGCCGGGGCGCCAAGTTCGTCCAGCAAAAAAATGCCACAAAAACGGGTAGGCTATAGCCTTGGGGGGTGGGGCTGGCCAACTTCGTCCGCCGGACTCGGAATCGAGCGAGACTTTGCGAGCAGCCTCCATGTGCCGAAAATAAGCCCCGGGCACAGCCGCGGCCAAAAATAACCGCTCGAAGGCCGGGGCGCCAAGTTCGTCCAGCGGAAAAAGGCCACAGAAACGGGTGGGCTATAGCCTTGGGGGGTGGGGCTGGCCAACTTCGTCTGCCGCACTCGGAATGGCACGAGACTTTGCGAGCGGCCGCCGTGTGCCAAAAATAGGCCCCGGGCACAGCCGCGCCAAAAAATAACCGCCCGAAGGCCGGGGCGCCAAGTTCGTCCAGCGGAAAAAGGCCACAAAAATGGGTGGGCTACAGCCTTGGGGGGTGGGGCTGGCCAACTTCATCCGCCGGACTCGGAATGGCGCGAGACTTTGCGAGCGGGCTCCGTGAGCCAAAAATAGGCCCCGGCCACAGCCGCGCCGAAAAATAACCGCCCGAAGGCTGGGGCGCCAAGTTCGTCCAGCGGAAAAAGGCCACAAAAACGGGTGGGCTATAGCCTTGGGGGTGGGGCTGGCTGGCCAACCGTCCGCCCGGACTCGGAATGGCGCGAGACTTTACGAGCGGCCTCCGTGTTCCAAAAATAGGCCCCGGGCACAGCCGTGCTAAAAAATAACCGCCCGAAGGCCGGGGCACCAGGTTCGTCCAGCGGAAAAAGGCCACAAAAACGGGTGGGCAATAGCCTTGGGGGGTGGGGCTGGCCAACTTCGTCCGCCGGACTCGGAATGGCGAGAGACTTTTCGAGGGGCCTCCGTGTGCCAAAAATAGGCCGCGGGCACAGCCGCGCCCAAAAATAACCGCCCGAAGGCCGGGGCGCCAAGTTCGTCCAGCGGAAAAAGGCAACAAAAACGGGTGGGCTATAGCCTTGGGGGGTGGGGCTGGCCAACTACGTCCGCCGGACTGGGAATGGCGCGAGACTTTGCGAGCGGCCTCCATGTGCCAAAAATAGGCCCCGGGCACAGCCGCACCCAAAAATAACTGCCCGAAGGCCGGGGCGCCAAGTTGGTCCAGCGGAAAAAGGCCACAAAAATGGGTGCGCTATAGCCTTGGGGGGTGGGGCTGGCCAACTTCGTCCGCCGGACTCGGAATGGCGCGAGGCTTTGCGAGCGGGCTCCGTGTGCCAAAAATAGGCCCTGGCCACAGCCGCGCCCAAAAATAACCACCCGAAGGCCAGGACGCCAAGTTCGTCATGCGGAAAATGGCCACAAAAACGGGTGGGCTATAGCCTTGGGGGGTGGGGCTGGCCAACAAATCCCGCGGACTCGGAATGGCGCGAGACTTTGCGAGCGGCCTCCGGGTGACAAAGATAGGCCCCAGGCACAGCTGCACCAGAGAATAACTGCCCGAAGGCCGGGGCGCCAAGTTCGTCCAGCGTAAAAAGGCCACAAGGGCGGGGGGGCTATAGCCTTGGGCGTGGGGCAGGCCAACCGTCCGCCGGACTCGGAATGGCGCGAGACTTTGCGGCGGCCTCCGTGTTCCAAAAATAGGCCCGGACACAGCCGTGCTAAACAATAACCCCCCGAAGGCCGGGGCGCCAATTTCGTCCAGCGGAAAAATGCCACAAAACCGGGTGGGCTATTGCCTTGGGGGGTGGGGCTGGCCAAATACGTCCGACGGACTGGGAATGGCGCGAGACTTTGCGAGGGGCATCCGTGTGCCAAAAATAGGCCACGGGCAGAGCCGCGCCCAAAAATAACCGCCCAAAGGCCGGGGCACCAACTTCGTCCAGCGGAAAAAGGCCACAAAAACAAGCGGGCTATAGCGTTGGGGGGTGGGGCTCACCGACTTCGTCGCCCGGACTCGGAATGGCGCGAGACTTTGCGAGGGGCCTCCGTGTGCCAAACATTGGCCGCGGGCACAGCCGCGCCCAAAAATAACCGCCCGATGGCCGGGGCGCCAAGTTCATCCAGCAGAAAAAGGCCACAAAAACGGGTGGGCTATAGCCTTGGGGGGTGGGGCTGGCCAAATACGTCCGCCGGACTGGGAATGGCACGAGACATAGCGAGGGCATCCGTGTGCCAAAAATAGGCCACAGGCAGAGCCGCCGCAAAAATAACCGCCCAAAGGCGGGCGCCAAGTTCGTCCAGCGGAAAAAGGCCACAGAAGCAGGTGGGCTATAGCGTTGGGGGTTGGGGCTGGCCAAATACGTCCGCCGGACTGGGAATGGCGCGAGACTTTGCGAGGGGCATCCGTGTGCCAAAAATAGGCAACGGACAGAGCCGCGCCCAAAAATAACCGCCCAAAGGCCGGGGCACCAACTTCGTCCAGCGGAAAAAGGCCACAAAAACAAGCGGGCTATAAGCGTTAAAGGGGCTACCCGAGTTCGTCCGCCGGACTGGGAATGGCGCGAGACTTTGCGAGGGGCCTCCGTGTGCCAAACATTGGCCGCGGGCACAGCCGCGCCCAAAAATAACCGCCCGATGGCCGGGGCGCCAAGTTCATCCAGCAGAAAAAGGCCACAAAAACGGGTGGGCTATAGCCTTGGGGGGTGGGGCTGGCCAACGTCGTCTGCCGGACTCGGAATGACGCGAGACTTTGCGAGGGGCCTACGTGCGACAAAAATAGGCCGCGGGCACAGCCGCGCCCAAAAATAACCACCTGAAGGCCGGGGCGCCAAGTTCGTCAAGATGAAAATGGCCACAAAAACGGGTGGGCTATAGCCTTGGGGGGTGGGGCTGGCCAACTTCGTCCGCCGGACTCGGAATGGCGCGAGACTGTGCGAGTAGCCTCCATGTGCCAAAAATAGGCCCCGTGCACAGCCGCGCCCAAAAATAACCGCCCGAAGGCCGGGGCGCCAAGTTCGTCCAGATGAAATAGGCCACAAAAACGGGTGGGCTATAGCCTTGGAGGGTGGGGCTCGCCAACTTCGTCCGCCGGACTCGGAATGGCACGAGACTTTGCGAGCAGTCTCCGTGTGCAAAAAATAGGCCCCGGGCACAGCTGCGCCCAAAAATAACTGCCCGAAGGCCGGGGCGCCAAGTTCGTCCAGCGTAAAAAGGCCACAAAAACGGGTGGGCTATAGCCTTGGGCGTGGGGCAGGCCAACTTCGTCCGCCGGACTCGGAATGGCGCGAGACTTTGCGAGCGGCCTCCGTGTTCCAAAAATAGGCCCCGGACACAGCCGTGCTAAAAAATAACCGCCCGAAGGCCGGGGCGCCAAGTTCGTCCAGCGGAAAAAGGCCACAAAAACGGGTGGGCTATAGCCTTGGGGGGTGGGGCTGGCCAAATACGTCCGCCGGACTGGGAATGGCGCGAGACTTTGCGAGGGGCATCCGTGTGCCAAAAATAGGCCACGGGCAGAGCCGCGCCCAAAAATAACCGCCCAAAGGCCGGGGCACCAACTTCGTCCAGCGGAAAAAGGCTACAAAAACAAGCGGGCTATAGCGTTGGGGGGTGGGGCTAACCGACTTCGTCCGCCGGACTCGGAATGGCGCGAGACTTTGCGAGGGGCCTCCGTGTGCCAAACATTGGCCGCGGGCACAGCCGCGCCCAAAAATAACCGCCCGATGGCCGGGGCGCCAAGTTCATCCAGCAGAAAAAGGCCACAAAAACGGGTGGGCTATAGCCTTGGGGGGTGGGGCTGGCCAAATACGTCCGCCGGACTGGGAATGGCGCGAGACTTTGCGAGGGGCATCCGTGTGCCAAAAATAGGCCACGGGCAGAGCCGCGCCCAAAAATAACCGCCCAAAGGCCGGGGCGCCAAGTTCGTCCAGCGGAAAAAGGCCACAGAAACGGGTGGGCTATAGCCTTGGGGGGTGGGGCTGGCCAAATACGTCCGCCGGACTGGGAATGGCGCGAGACTTTGCGAGGGGCATCCGTGTGCCAAAAATAGGCAACGGGCAGAGCCGCGCCCAAAAATAACCGCCCAAAGGCCGGGGCACCAACTTCGTCCAGCGGAAAAAGGCCACAAAAACAAGCGGGCTATAGCGTTGGGGGGTGGGGCTAACCGACTTCGTCCGCCGGACTCGGAATGGCGCGAGACTTTGCGAGGGGCCTCCGTGTGCCAAACATTGGCCGCGGGCACAGCCGCGCCCAAAAATAACCGCCCGATGGCCGGGGCGCCAAGTTCATCCAGCAGAAAAAGGCCACAAAAACGGGTGGGCTATAGCCTTGGGGGGTGGGGCTGGCCAACGTCGTCTGCCGGACTCGGAATGACGCGAGACTTTGCGAGGGGCCTACGTGCGACAAAAATAGGCCGCGGGCACAGCCGCGCCCAAAAATAACCACCTGAAGGCCGGGGCGCCAAGTTCGTCATGCGGAAAATGGCCACAAAAACGGGTGGGCTATAGCCTTGGGGGGTGGGGCTGGCCAACTTCGTCCGCCGGACTCGGAATGGCGCGAGACTGTGCGAGTGGCCTCCATGTGCCAAAAATAGGCCCCGTGCACAGCCGCGCCCAAAAATAACCGCCCGAAGGCCGGGGCGCCAAGTTCGTCCAGAGGAAATAGGCCACAAAAACGGGTGGGCTATAGCCTTGGAGGGTGGGGCTCGCCAACTTCGTCCGCCGGACTCGGAATGGCACGAGACTTTGCGAGCAGTCTCCGTGTGCCAAAAATAGGCCCCGGGCACAGCCGCGCCCAAAAATAACCGCCCGAAGGCCGGGGCGCCAAGTTCGTCCAGAGGAAATAGGCCACAAAAACGGGTGAGCTATAGCCTTGGGGGGTGGGGCTGGCCAACTTCGTCCGCCGGACTTGGAATGGCGCGAAACTTTACGAGCGCCCTCCGTGTGCCAAAAACAGGCCCCGGGCACAGCCGCACCCAAAAATAACCTCCCAAAGGCCGGGGCGCCAAGTTCGTCCAGCGGAAAAAGGCCACAAAAACGGTGGGCTATAGCCGTGGGGGGTGGGGCTGGCCAATTTCGTCCGCCGGACTCGGAATGGCGCGAGACTTTGCGAGCGGCCTCCGTGTACCAAAAATAGGCCCTGGACACAGCCGCTCCCAAAAATAACTGCCCGAAGGCCGGGGCGCCAAGTTCGTCCAGCGGAAAAAGGCCACAAAAACGGGTGGGCTATAGCCTTGGGGGGTGGGGCTGGCCAACTTCATCCGCCGGACTCTGAATGGCGCGAGACTTTGCGAGCGGCCTCCGTGTGCCGAAAATAGGCCCCAGGCACAGTCGCGCCCAAAAATAACCGCCCGAAGGCCGGGGCGCGAAGTTCGTCCAGCAAAAAAATGCCACAAAAACGGGTGGGCTATAGCCTTGGGGGGTGGGGCTGGCCAACTTCGTCCGCCGGACTCGGAATGGCGCGAGACTTTACGAACGGCCTCCGTGTGCCAAAAATAAGCCCCGGGCACAGCCGCACCCAAAAATAACCGCCCAAAGGCCGGGGCGCCAAGTTCGTCCAGCGGAAAAAGGCCACAAAAACAGGTGGGCTATAGCCTTGGGGGGTGGGGCTCGCCAACTTCTTCCGCCGGACTCGGAATGGCGCGAGACTTTGGGAGCAGTCTCCGTGTGCCAAAAATAGGCCTCGGACACAGCCGCGCCCAAAAATAACCGCCCGAAGGCCGGGGCGCGAAGTTCGTCCAGCGGAAAAAAGGCCACAAAAGCAGGGGCTATAGCCTTGGGGGCGGGGCTGGCCAACTTCGTCCGCCGGACTCGGAATGGCGTGAGACTTTGTGAGCGGCCTTTGTCTGACAAAAATAGGCCCCGGGCACAGCCGCGCCCAAAAATAACCGCCCGTAGGCCGGGGCGCCAAGTTCGTCCAGCGGAAAAAGGCCACAAAAACGGGTGGGCTATAGCCTTGGGGGGTGGGGCTAGCCAACTACGTCCGCCGGACTGGGAATGGCGCGAGACTTTGCGAGCGGCCTCCGTGTGCCAAAAATAGGCCCCGGGCACACCCGCGTCCAAAAATAACCCCCCGAAGGTCGGGGCGCCAAGTTCGTCCAGCGGAAAAAGGCCACAGAAACGGGTGGGCTATAGCCTTGGGGGGTGGGGCTGGCCAACTACGTCCGCCGGACTGGGAATGGCGCGAGACTTTACGAGGGGCATCCGTGTGCCAAAAATTGGCCACGGGCCGGGCCGCGCCCATAAATAACCGCCCAAAGGCGGGGCACCAACCGTCCAGCGGAAAAAGGCCACAAAAACAAGCGGGCTATAAGCGTTGGGGGTGGGGCTAACCGACAAATCCGCCGGACTCGGAATGGCGCGAGACTTTGCGAGGGGCCTCCGTGTGCCAAAAATTGGCCGCGGGCACAGCCGCGCCCAAAAATAACCGCCCGATGGCCGGAGCGCCAAGTTCATCCAGCAGAAAATGGCCACAAAAACGGGTGGGCTATAGCGGGGGGGGGTGGGGCTGGCCAACGTCGTCTGCCGGACTCGGAATGGCGCGAGACTTTGCGAGGGGCCTACGTGCGACAAAAATAGGCCGCGGGCACAGCCGCGCCCAAAAATAACCACCTGAAGGCCGGGGCGCCAAGTTCGTCATGCGGAAAATGGCCACAAAAACGGGTGGGCTATAGCCTTGGGGGGTGGGGCTGGCCAACCGTCCGCCCGGACTCGGAATGGCGCGAGACTGTGCGACTAGCCTCCATGTGCCAAAAATAGGCCCGTACACAGCCGCGCCCAAAAATAACCGCCCGAAGGCCGGGCGCCAAGTTCGTCCAGAGGAAATAGGCCACAAAAGCGGGTGGGCTATAGCCTGCAGGGGGTGGGGCTCGCCAACCGTCCGCGGACTCGGAATGGCGCGAGACTTTGCGAGCAGTCTCCGTGTGCCAAAACTATGCCTCGGGCACCGACGCGACCAAAAATAACCGCTTGAAAGGCCGGGGCGCCAAGTTCGTCCAGCGGAAATAGGCCACAAAAACGGGTGAGCTATAGGCTTGGGGGGTGGGGCTGGCCCACTTCGTCCGCCGGACTCGGAATGGCGCGAGACTTTGCGACCGGCCTCCGTGTGCCAAAAACAGGCCCCGGGCACAGCCGCGCCCAAAAATAACCTCCCGAAGGCCGGGGCGCCAAGTTCGTCCAGCGGAAAAAGGCCACAAAAACGGTGGGCTATAGCCTTGTGGGGTGGGGCTGGCCAACTTCGTCCGCCGGACTCGGACTGGCATGAGACTTTGCGAGCGGCCTTTGTCTGCAAAAAATAGGCCCCCGGCACAGCCGCACCGAAAAATAACCGCCCGAAGGCTGGGGCGCCAAGTTCGTCCATCGGAAAAAGGCAACAAAAACGGGAGGGCTATAGCCTTCGGGGGTGGGGCTGGCCCACTTCGTCCGCCGGACTCGGAATGGCGCGAGAATTTGCGAGCAGCCTCCGTGTGCCAAAAATAGACCATGGGCAAAGCCGCGCCCAAAAATAACCGCCCGAAGGCCGGGGCGCCAAGTTCGTCCAGCGGAAATTGGCCACAAAAACGAGTGGGCTATAGCCTTGGGGGGTGGGGCTGGCCAACTTCGTCCGCCGGACTCGGAATGCCGCGAGACTTTGCGAGCAGTCTCCGTGTGGCAAATCTAGGCCCCGGGCACAGCCGCGCCCAAAAATAACCTCCCGAAGGCCGGGGCACCAAGTTCGTCCAGCGGAAATAGGCCACAAAAACGGGTGCGCTATAGCCTTGGGGGGTGGGGCTGGCCAACTTCGTCCGCCGGACTCGGAATGGCGCGAGACTTTGTGAGCGGCCTCCGTGTGCCAAAAATAGGCCCTGGGCACAGCCGCGCCCAAAAATAACTGCCCGAAGGCCGGGGCGCCAAGTTCGTCCATCGGAAAAAGGCCACAAAAACGGGTGGGCTATAGCCTTGGGGGGTGGGGCTGGCCAACTTCGTTCGCCGGACTCGGAATGGCGCGAGACTTTGCGAGCAGCCTCCGTGTGCCAAAAATAGGCCCCGGGCACAGCCACGCCCGACAATAACTGCCCGAAGGCCGGGGCGCCAAGTTCGTCTAGCGGAAAAAGGCCACAAAAACGGGTGGGCTATAGCCTTGGGGCGTGGGGCTGGCCCGCCGTCCGCGGACTCGAAATGGAGCGAGACTTTGCGAGCAGCCTCCGTGTGCTGAAAATAGGCCCGGGCACAGCCGCGCCCAAAAATAACCGCCCGAAGGCCGGGCGCCAAGTTCGTCCAGCAAACAAATGCCACAAAAACGGGTGGGCTATAGCCTTGGGGGGTGGGGCTGGCCAACCGTCCGCGGACTCGGAATTGAGCGAGACTTTGCGAGCAGCCTCCGTGTTCGAAAATAGGCCCCGGGGACAGCCGCCCCCAAAAATAACAACCCGAAGGCCGGAGCGCCAAGTTCGTCTGGCCAAAAAAGGCCGCAAAGGCGGGTGGGCTATAGCCTTGGGGGGTGGGGCTGGCCAACGTCGTCCGCCGGCCTCGGAATGGCGCGAGAATTTACTGAGCATCCTCCGTGTGCCAAAAATAGGCCCAGGCACAGCCGCGCCCAAAAATAACCGCCGGAAGGCGGGCGCCCAGTTCGTCCAGCGGAAAAAGGCCACAAAAGCGGGTGGGCTATAGCCTTGGGGGTGGGGCTGGCCCACTGTCCGCCGTACTCGGAATGGCGCGAGACTTTGCGAGCGGCCTCCGTGTTCCAAAAATAGGCCCCGGGCACAGCCGTACCCAAAAATAACTGCCCGAAGGCCGGGGCGCCAAGTTCGTCCAGCGGAAAAAGGCCACAAAATCGGGTGGGCTATAGCCTTGGGGAGTGGGGCTGGCCAACTTCGTCCGCCGGACTTGAAATGGAGCGAGACTTTCCGAGAGCCTCCGTGTGCCGAAAATAGGCCCCGGCCACAGCCGCACCCAAAAATAAACGCCCGAAGGCCGGGGCGCCAAGTTCGTCCAGAAAAAAAATGCCACAAAAACAGGTAGGCTATAGCCTTGGGGGGTGGGGCTGGCCGACTTCGTCCGCCGGACTCGGAATGGAGCGAGACTTTGCGAGCAGCCTCCGTGGGCCGAAAATAAGCCCCGGGCACAGCCGCGCCCAAAAATAACCGCCCGAAGGTCGGCGCGCCAAGTTCGTCCAGCAAAAAAATGCCACAAAAACGGGTGGGCTATAGCCTTGGGGGTGGGGCTGGCCAACCGTCCGCGGACTCGGAATGGCGCGAGAGTCTGCGAGCAGCCTCCGTTTGCCAAATATAGGCCCAGGGCACAGCCGCGCCAATATATTACCGCCCGAAGGCCGGGGCGCCCAGTTCGTCCAGCGGAAAAAGGCCACAAAGCGGGTGGGCTATAGCCTTGGGGTGGGGCTGGCCCACTTCGTCCGCCCGGACTCGGAATGGCGCGAGACTTTGTAAGCGGCCTCCGTGTGGCAAAAGTAGGCCCGGGTACAGCCGCGCCCAAAAATAACCGCCCGAAGGCTGGGCGCCAAGTTCGTCCAGCGGAAAAAGGCCACAAAACGGGCGGGCTATAGCCTTGGGGGTGGGGCTGGCCAACTTCATCCGCCGGACTCGGAATGGCGCGAGGCTTTGCGAGCGGCCTCCGTGTGCCAAAAATAGGCCCCGGGCACAGCCGCGCCCAAAAATAACCGCCCGAAGGCCGGGGCGCCATGTTCGTCCAGCGGAAAAAGGCCACAAAAACGGGTGGGCTATAGCCTTGGGGGGTGGGGCTGGCCAACTTCGTCCGCCGGACTCGGAATGGCGCGAGACTCTGCGAGCAGCCTCCGTGTGCCAAAAATAGGACCCGGGCACAGCCGCGCCCAAAAATAACCGCCCGAAGGCCGGGGCGCCAAGTTCGTCCAGCGTAAAAAGGCCACAAAAACGGGTGGGCTATAGCCTTGGGGGGTGGGGCTGGCCAACTTCGTCGGCCGGACTCGGAATGGCGCGAGACTTTGCAAGCGGCCTCCGTTTGCCAAAAATAGGACCCGGGCACAGCCGTGCCGAAAATGTCGCCGAAGGCGGGCGCCATGTTCGTCCAGCGGAAAAAGGCCACAAAAGCGGGTGGGCTATAGCCTTGGGGGTGGGGCTGGCCAACTTCGTCCGCGGACTCGGAATGGCGCGAGACTCTGCGGCGGCCTCCGTGTGGCAAAAATAGGACACGGGCACAGCCGCGCCCAAAAATAACCGCCCAAGGCCGGGCGCCAAGTTCATCCAGCGGAAAAAGGCCACAAAAGCGGGTGGGCTATAGCCTTGGGGGTGGGGCTGGCCAAGTTTGTCCGCGGACTCGGAATGGCGCGAGACTTTGCGAGTGGCCTCCGTGTGCCAAATATAGGCCCCTGGCACAGCAGCGCGCCGAAAAATAACCGCCCGAAGGCCAGGCGCCAATTTTGTCCAGCGGAAAAGGCCACAAAAGCAGGCGGCCTATAGCCTTGGGGGGGTGGGGCTGGCCCACTTCGTCCGCCCGGACTCGGAATGGCGCGAAACTGCGAGCGGCCTCCGTGTGCGAAAAATAGGCCTCAGACACAGCCGCGACCAAAAATAACCGCCCGAAGGCCGGGGCGCCAAGTTCGTCCAGCGGAAAAAGGCCACAAAAACGGGTGGGCTATATCCCTGGGGGGTGGGCCTGGCCAATTTCTTCCGTCGGACTCGGTATGGCGCGAGACTCTGCGAGCGGCCTCCGTGTGCCAAAAATAGGCCCCGGGCACAGCCGCGACCAAAAATAACCGCCCAAAGGCCGGGGCGCCAAGTTCGTCCAGCGGAAAAAGGCCACAAAATCGGGTGGGCTATAGCCTTGGGAGTGGGGCTGGCCAACCGTCCGCCGGACGTGAAATGGGCGAGACTTTCCGAGAGCCTCCGTGTGCGAAAAATAGGCCCGGCCACAGCCGCACCAAAAATAACCGCCCGAAGGCGGGGTGCCAAGTTCGTCCAGCAAAAAAATGCCACAAAAGCAGGTAGGCTATAGCCTTGGGGGTGGGGCTGGCCAACCGTCCGCGGACTCGGAATGGAGGCGAGACTTTGCGAGCAGCCTCCGTGTACCAAAAATAAGCCCGGGCACATCCGAGCCCAAAAATAACAGCCCGAAGCACGGCGCGCCAAGATCGTCCAGAAAAAAAATGACACAAAAGCGGGTGGGCTATAGCCTTGGGGGTGGGGCTGGCCAACCGTCCGCCGGACTCGGAATGGCGCGAGACTCTGCGAGCAGCCTCCGTGTGCCAAAAATAGGCCCCGGGCACAGCCGCGCCAAAAATAACCGCCCGAAGGCCGGGGCGCCCAGTTCGTCCAGCGGAAAAAGGCCACAAAAACGGGTGGGCTATAGCCTTGGGGGGTGGGGCTGGCCCACTTCGTCCGCCGGACTCGGAATGGCGCGAGACTTTGTAAGCGGCCTCCGTGTGGCAAAAGTAGGACCCGGGAACAGCCGCGCCCAAAAATAACCGCCCGAAGGCCGGGGCGCCAAGTTCGTCCAGCGGAAAAAAGCCACAAAAACGGGCGGGCTATAGCCTTGGGGGGTGGGGCTGGCCAACTTCATCCGCCGGACTCGGAATGGCGCGAGACTTTGCGAGCAGCCTCCGTGTGCCAAAAAAAGGTCCCGGGCACAGCCGAGCCCAAAAATAACCGCCCGAAGGCCGGGGCGCCAAGTTCGTCCAGCGGAAAAAGGCCACAAAAACGGGTGGGCTATAGCCTTGGGGGGTGGGGCTGGCCCACTTCGTCCGCCGTACTCGGAATGGCGCGAGACTTTGCGATAGGCCTCCGTGTACGAAAAATAGGCCCCAGGCACAGCCGTGCCCAAAACTAACCGCCCGAAGGCCGGGGCGCCAAGTTCGTCCAGCGGAAAAAGGCCACAAAAACGGGTGGGCTATAGCCTTGGGGGGTGGGCCTGGCCAACTTCGTCCGCCGGACTCGGAATGGCGCGAAACTTTGGGAGGGGTCTCCGTGTGACAAAAATAGGCCCCGGACACAGCCGCGTCCAAAAATAGCCGCCCGAAGTCCACGGCGCCAAGTTTTTCCAGCGAAAAAAGGCCACAAAAACGGGTGGGCTATATCCTTGGGGGGTGGGGCTGGCCAATTTCGTCCGCCGGACTCGAATGGCGCGAAACTTTGGGAGGCGCCTCCGTGTGCCAAAAATAGGCCGCGGGCGCAGCCGCGCCCAAAAATAACCGACCGAAGGCCGCGGCGCAAAGTTCGTCCAGCGGAAAAAGGGCACAAAAACGGGTGGGCTATAGCCTTGGGGGGTGGGGCTGGGCAACTTCGTCCGCCGGACTCGGAATTGACATAGACTTTGCGAGCGGCCTCCGTGTGCCAAAAATAGGACCAGGGCACAGCCGCGCCCAAAAATAACCTCCCGACGGCCGGGGCGCAAAGTTCGTCCTGCGGAAAAAGGGCACAAAAACGGGTGGGCTATAGCCTTGGGGGGTGAGGCTGGGCAACTTCGTCCGCCGGACTCGGAATGGACTTAGACTTTGCGAGCGGCCTCCGTGTGCCAAAAATAGGTCCCGGGCACAGCCGCGCCCAAAAATAACCGCCTGAAGGCCGGGGCGCCAAGTTCGTCCAGCGGAAAAAGGCCACAAAAACGGGTGGGCTATACCCTTGGGGGTTGGGATGGCCAACCCGTCCGCGGACTCGGAATGTCGCGAGACTTTGCGAGCAGCCTCCGTGTGCGAAAATAAGCACCGGGCACAGCCGCGCAAAAATAACCGCCCGAAGGTCGGCGCGCCAAGTTCGTCCACAAAAAAATGCCACGAAGCGGGTGGGCTATAGCCTCGGGCGCTGGGGCTGGCCAACTTCGTCCGCCGGACTCGGAATGGCGCGAGACTTTGCGAGCGGCCTCCGTGTGCCAAAAATAGGCCCCGGGCACAGCCGCGCCCAAAAATAACCGCCCGAAGGCGGGGGCGCCCAGTTCGTCCAGCGGAAAAAGGCCACAAAAAGCAGGTGGGCTATAGCCTTGGGGGTGGGGCTGGCCCGCCGTCCGCGGACTCGGAATGGCGCGAGACTTTGTAAGCGGCCTCCGTGTGGTAAAAGTAGGCCCCGGGCACAGCCGCACCCAAAAATAACCGCCCGAAGGCTGGGGCGCCAACTTCGTCCAGCGGAAAAAGGCCACAAAAACGGGCGGGCTATAGCCTTGGGGGGTGGGGCTGGCCAACTTCATCCGCCGGACTCGGAATGGCGCGAGACTTTGTGAGCGGCCTCCGTGTGCCAAAAATAGGCCCTGGGCACAGCCGCACCCAAAAATAACCGCCCGAAGGTCGGCGCGCCAAGTTCGTCCAGCAAAAAAATGCCACATAAACGGGTGGGCTATAGCCTTGGGGGGTGGGGCTGGCCCCGCCAAATCGTCCCGGACTCGGAATGGCGCGAGACTTTGCGATCAGTCTCCGTGTGCCAAAAATAGGCCCAGGCCACAGCCGCGCCCAAAAATAACCACCCGAAGGCCGGGGCGCCAAGTTCGTCCAGCGGAAAAAGGCCACAAAAACGGGTGGGCTATAGCCTTGGGGTGTGGGGCTGGCCGACTTCGTCCACCGGACTCGCAATGGTGCGAGACTTTGCCAGCGGCCTCCGTGTGCCAAAAATAGGCCCCGGGCACAGCCCCGCCAAAAAATAACTGCCCGAAGGCCGGGGCGCCAAGTTCGTCCAGCGGAAAAAAGCCACAAAAACGGGTGGGCTATAGCCCTGGGGGGTGGGGCTGGCCAACTTCGTCCGCCGGACTCGGAATGGCCCGAGACTTTACGAACGGCCTCCGTGTGCCAAAAATAGGCCCCGGGCACAGCCGTACCCAAAAATAACTGCCCGAAAGCCGCGGCGCCAAATTCGTCCAGCGGAAAAAGGCCACAAAAACGGGTGGGCTGTAGCCTTCGGGGGTGGGGCTAGCCAATTTCGTCCGCCGGACTCGGAATGACGCGAGACTTTTCGAGGCACCTCTGCTTACCAAAAATAGGCCACGGGCACAGCCGCGCAAAATAATACCTTCCCGAAGGCCGCGGCGCCAAGTTCGTCCAGCGGAAAAAGGCCACAAAAACGGGTTGCCTATAGCCTTGGGGGGTGGGGCTGGCCAACTTCGTCCGCCGGACTCGGAATGGCGCGAGACTTTGCGAGCGGCCTCCGTGTGCCAAAAATAGGCCCCGGGCACAGCCGCGCCCATAAATAACAGCCCGAAGGCCGGGGCGCCAAGTTCGTCCAGCGGAAAAAGGCCACAAAAACGGGCGGGCTATAGCCTTGGGGGGTGGGGCTGGCCAACTTCGTCCGCCGGACTCGGAATGGCGCGATACTTTGCGAGCGTCCTCTGTGTGCCAAAAATACGCCCCGGGCAAAGCCGCACCCAAAAATAACCGCCCAAAGGCCGGGGCGCCAAGTTCGTCCAGCGGAAAAAGGCCACAAAAACGGGTGGGCTATAGCCTTGGGGGGTGGGGCTGGCCAACTTCGTCCGCCGGACTCAGAATGGTGCGAGACTTTGCGAGCGGCCTCCAAGTGCCAAAAATAGGCCCCGGGCACAGCCGCGCCCAAAAATAACCGCGCGAAGGCCGGGGCGCCAAGTTCGTCCAGCGGAAAAATGCCACAAAAACGGGTGGGCTATAGCCTTGGGGGGTGGGGCTGGCCAACTTCGTCCGCCGGACTCGGAATGGCGCGAGACTTTGCGAGGCACCTGCGTGTGCCAAAAATAGGCCCCGGACACAGCTGCGCCCAAAAATAACCGCCCGAAGGCCGGGGCGCCAAGTTCATCCAGCGGAAAAAGGCCACAAAAACGGGTGGGCTGTAGCCTTCGGGGGTGGGGCTGGCCAATTTCGTCCGCCGGACTCGGAATGACGCGAGACTTTTCGAGGCACCTCTGCTTACCAAAAATAGGCCACGGGCACAGCCGCGCAAAATAATACCTTCCCGAAGGCCGCGGCGCCAAGTTCGTCCAGCGGAAAAAGGCCACAAAAACGGGTTGCCTATAGCCTTGGGGGGTGGGGCTGGCCAACTTCGTCCGCCGGACTCGGAATGGCGCGAGACTTTGCGAGCGGCCTCCGTGTGCCAAAAATAGGCCCCGGGCACAGCCGCGCCCATAAATAACAGCCCGAAGGCCGGGGCGCCAAGTTCGTCCAGCGGAAAAAGGCCACAAAAACGGGCGGGCTATAGCCTTGGGGGGTGGGGCTGGCCAACTTCGTCCGCCGGACTCGGAATGGCGCGATACTTTGCGAGCGTCCTCTGTGTGCCAAAAATACGCCCCGGGCAAAGCCGCACCCAAAAATAACCGCCCAAAGGCCGGGGCGCCAAGTTCGTCCAGCGGAAAAAGGCCACAAAAACGGGTGGGCTATAGCCTTGGGGGGTGGGGCTGGCCAACTTCGTCCGCCGGACTCAGAATGGTGCGAGACTTTGCGAGCGGCCTCCAAGTGCCAAAAATAGGCCCCGGGCACAGCCGCGCCCAAAAATAACCAAACAAGGCCGGGCGCCAAGTTCGTCCAGCGGAAAAATGCCCTGCTTGGTGGGCTATAGCCTTGGGGGGTGGGGCTGGCCAACTTCGTCCGCCGGACTCGGAATGGCGCGAGACTTTGCGAGGCACCTGCGTGTGCCAAAAATAGGCCCCGGACACAGCTGCGCCCAAAAATAACCGCCCGAAGGCCGGGGCGCCAAGTTCATCCAGCGGAAAAAGGCCACAAAAACAGGTGGGCTATAGCTTTGGGGGGTGGGGCTGGCCCACTACGTCCGCCGGACTCGGAATGGAGCCAGACTTTGCGAGGCACCTCCGTGTGCCAAAAATACGCCGCGGGCACAGCCGTACCCAAAAATAACCGCCCGAAAGCCGTGGCGCCAAGTTCGTCCAGCGGAAAAAGGCCACAAAAACGGGCGGGCTATAGCCTTGGGGGGTGGGGCTGGCCCACTTCGTCCGCCGGACTCGGAATGGCGCGAGACTTTGCGAGCGGCCTCCGTGTGCCAAAAATAGGCCCCGGCCACAGCCGCGCCCAAAAATAACCGCCCGAAGGCCGGGGCGCCAAGTTCGTCCAGCGGAAAAAGGCCACAAAAACGGGTGGGCTATAGCCTTGGGGGGTGGGTCTGGCCGACTTCGTCCGCCGGACTCGGAATGGCGCGAGACTTTGCGAGCGCCCTCCGTGTGCCAAAAATAGGCCCCGGCCACAGCCGCGCCCAAAAATAACCGCCCGAAGGATGGGGCGCCAAGTTCGTCCAGCGGAAAAAGGCCGCAAAAACGGGTGGGCTATAGCCTTGGGGGGTGGGGCTGGCCCACTTCGTCCGCCGGACTCGGAATGGCGCGAGACTTTGCGAGCGGCCTCCGTATGCAAAAAATAGGCCCCGGGCACAGCCGCGCCCAAAAATAACCGCCCGAAGGCCGGGGCGCCAAGTTCGTCCAGCGGAAAAAGGCCACAAAAACGGGTGGGCTATAGCCTTGGGGGGTGGGGCTGGCCCACTTCGTCCGCCGGACTCGGAATGGCGCGAGACTTTGCTAGCGGCCTCCGTGTGCCAAAAATAGGACCCGGCCACAGCCGCGCCCAAAAATAACCGCCCGAAGGCCGGGGCGCCAAGTTCGCCCAGCGGAAAAAGGCCACAAAAACGGGTGGGCTATAGCCTTGGGGGGTGGGGCTGGCCCACTTCGTCCGTCGGACTCGGAATGGCGCGAGACTTTGCAAGCGGCCTCCGTGTGCCAAAAATAGGCCCCGGGCTCAGCCGCACCAAAAAATAACCGCCCGAAGGCCGGGGCGCCAAGTTCGTCCAGCGGAAAACGGCCACAAAAACGGGTGGGCTGTAGCCTTGGGGGGTGGGGCTGGCCAACTTCGTCTGCCGGACCCGGAATGGCGCGAGACTTTGCGAACGGCCTCTGTGTGCCAAAAATAGGCCCCGGGCACAGCCGCGCCCAAAAATAACAGCCCGAAGGCCGGGGCGACAAGTTCGTCCGGCGGAAAAAGGCCGCAAAAACGGGTGGGCTATAGCCTTGGGGGGTGGGGCTGGCCAACTTCGTCCGCCGGACACGGAATTGCGCGAGACTTTGCGAGCGGCCTCCGTGTGCCAAAAATAGGCCCCGGGCACAGCCGCGCCCAAAAATAACCGCCCGAAGGCCGGGACGCCATATTCATCCAGCTGAAAAAGGCCACAAAAACGGGTGGGCTATAGCCTTGGGGGGTGGGGCTGGCCAACTTCGTCCGCCGGACTCGGAATGGCGCGAGACTTTGCGAGCGGCCTCCGTGTGCCAAAAATAGGCCCCGGGCACAGCCGCGCCCAAAAATAACCGCCCGAAGGCCGGGACGCCATATTCGTCCAGCTGAAAAAGGCCACAAAAACGGGTGGGCTATAGCCTTGGGGGGTGGGGCTGGCCAACTTCGTCCGCCGGACTCGGAATGGCGCGAGACTTTGCGAGCGGCCTCCGTGTGCCAAAAATAGGCCCCGGCCACAGCCGCGCCCAAAAATAACCGCCCGAAGGATGGGGCGCCAAGTTCGTCCAGCGGAAAAACGCCGCAAAAACGGGTGGGCTATAGCCTTGGGGGGTGGGGCTGGCCCACTTCGTCCGCCGGACTCGGAATGGCCCGAGACTTTGCGAGCAGCCTCCGTGTGCCAAAAATAGGCCCCGGGCACAGCCGCGCCCAAAAATAACCACCCGAAGGCCGGGGCGCCAAGTTCGTCCAGCGGAAAAAGGCCACAAAAACGGGTGGGCTATAGCCTTGGGGGGTGGGGCTGGCCCACTTCGTCCGCCGGACTCGGAATTGCGCGAGACTTTGCAAGCGGCCTCCGTGTGCCAAAAATAGGCCCCGGGCACAGCCGCACAAAAAAAGAACCGCCCGAAGGCCGGGGCGCCAAGTTCGTCCAGCGGAAAAAGGCCGCAAAAACGGGTGGGCTATAGCCTTGGGGGGTGGGCCTGGCCCACTTCGTCCGCCGGACTCGGAATGGCGAGAGACTTTGCGAGCGGCCTCCGTTTGCCAAAAATAGGCCCCGGGCACAGCCGCACCCAAAAATAACCGCCCGAAGGCCGGGGCGCCAAGTTCGTCCAGCGGAAAAAGGCCGCAAAAACGGGTGGGCTATAGCCTTGGGGGGTGGGGCTGGCCAACTTCGTCCGCCGGACTCGGAATTGCGCGAGACTTTGCGAGCGGCCTCCGTGTGCCAAAAATAGGCCCTGGGCACAGCCGCGCCCAAAAATAACCTCCCGAAGGCCGGGGCGCCAAGTTCGTCCAGCTAAAAAAGGCCACAAAAACGGGTGGGCTATAGCCTTGGGGGGTGGGGCTGGCCAACTTCGTCCGCCGGACTCGGAATGGCGCGAGACTTTGCGAGCGGCCTCCGTTTGCCAAAAATAGGCCCCGGGCACAGCCGCGCCCAAAAATAACCGCCCGAAGGCCGGGGCGCCAAGTTCGTCCAGCGGAAAAAGGCCACAAAAAAGGGTGGGCGATAGCCTTGGGGGGTGAGGCTGGCCAACTTAGTCTGCCGGACTCGGAATGGCGCGGGACTTTGCGAGGCACCTCCGTGTGCCAAAAATAGGTCGCGGGCAAAGCCACGTCCAAAAATACCCGCCCGAAGGCCGCGGTACCAAGTTCGTCCAGCGGAAAAAGGCCACAAAAACGGGTGGGCTATAGCCTTGGGGGGTGGGGCTGGCCAACTTCGTCCGCCGGACTCGGAATGGCGCGAGACTTTGCGAGCGGCCTCCGTGTGCCAAAAATAGTCCCCGGGCACAGCCGCGCCCAAAATTAACCGCCCGAAGGCCGGGGCGCCAAGTTCGTCCAGCGGAAAAAGGCCGCAAAAACGGGTGGGCTATAGCCTTGGGGGGTGGGGCTGGCCCACTTCGTCCGCCGGACTCGGAATGGCGCGAGACTTTGCGAGCGGCCTCCGTGTGCCAAAAATAGGCCCCGGGCACAGCCGCGCCCAAAAATAACCGCCCGAAGCCCGGGGCGCCAATTTCGTCCAGCGGAAAAAGGCCACAAAAACGGGTGGGCTATAGCCTTGGGGGGTGGGGCTGGCCCACTTCGTCCGCCGTATTCGGAATGGTGCGAGACTTTGCGAGCGGCCTCCGTGTAGCAAAAATAGGCCCCGGGCACAGCCGCGCCCAAAAATAACCGCCCGAAGGCCGTGGCGCCAAGTTCGTCCAGCGGAAAAAGGCCGCAAAAACGGGTGGGCTATAGCCTTGGGGGGTGGGTCTGGCCCACTTCGTCCGCCGGACTCGGAATGGCGCGAGACTTTGCGAGCGGCCTCCTTGTGCCAAAAATAGGCCCCGGGCACAGCCGCACTCAAAAATACCCGCCCGAAGGCCGCGGCGCCAAGTTCGTCCAGCGGAAAAAGGCCACAAAAAAGGGTGGGCGATAGCCTTGGGGGGTGAGGCTGGCCAACTTAGTCTGCCGGACTCGGAATGGCGCGGGACTTTGCGAGGCACCTCCGTGTGCCACAAATAGGTCACGGGCAAAGCCACGTCCAAAAATACCCGCCCGAAGGCCGCGGTGCCAAGTTCGTCCAGCGGAAAAAGGCCACAAAAACGGGTGGGCTATAGCCTTGGGGGGTGGGGCTGGCCAACTTCGTCCGCCGGACTCGGAATGGCGCGAGACTTTGCGAGCGGCCTCCGTGTGCCAAAAATAGGCCCCGGGCACAGCCGCATCCAAAAATAACTGCCCGACGGCCGGGGCGACAAGTTCGTCCAGCGGAAAAAGGCCGCAAAAACGGGTGGGCTATAGCCTTGGGGGGTGGGGCTGGCCAACTTCGTCCGCCGGACTCGGAATGGCGCGAGACTTTGCGAGCGGCCTCTGTGTGCCAAAAATGGGCCCCGGGCACAGCCGCGCCCAAAAATAACCGCCCGAAGGCCGGGGCGCCAAGTTCGTACAGCGGAAAAAGGCAGCAAAAACGGGTGGGCTATAGCCTTGGGGGGTGGGGCTGGCCCACTTAGTCTGCCGGACTCGGAATGGCGCGAGACTTTACTAGCGGCCTCCGTGTGCCAAAAATAGGCCCCGGGCACAGCCGCGCCCAAAAATAACCGCCCAAAGGCCGAGGCGCCAAGTTCGTCCAGCGGAAAAAGGCCGCAAAAACGGGTGGGCTATAGCCTTGGGGGGTGGGGCTGGCCAACTTCGTCCGCCGGACTCGGAATGGCGCGAGACTTTGCGAGGCGCCTCCGTGTGCCAAAAATAGGCCGCGGGCACAGCTGCTCCCAAAAATACCCGCCCGAAGGATGGGGCGCCAAGTTCGTCCAGCGGAAAAAGGCCGCAAAAACGGGTGGGCTATAGCCTTGGGGGGTGGGGCTGGCCCACTTCGTCCGCCGGACTCGGAATGGCGCGAGACTTTGCGAGCGGCCTCCGTTTGCCAAAAATAGGCCCCGGGGACAGCCGCGCCCAAAAATAACCGCCCGAAGGCCGGGGCGCCAAGTTCGTCCAGCGGAAAAAGGCCACAAAAACGGGTGGGCTATAGCCTTGGGGGGTGGGGCTGGCCCACTTAGTCCGCCGGACTCGGAATGGCGCGAGACTTTGCAAGCGGCCTCCGTGTGCCAAAAATAGGCCCCGGGCACAGCCGCACCAAAAAATAACCGCCCGAAGGCCGGGGCGCCAAGTTCGTCCAGCGGAAAACGGCCACAAAAACGGGTGGGCTGTAGCCTTGGGGGGTGGGGCTGGCCAACTTCGTCTGCCGGACTCGGAATGGCGCGAGACTTTGCGAACGGCCTCCGTGTGCCAAAAATAGGCCCCGGGCACTGCCGCACCCAAAAATAACCCCCCGAAGGCCGGGGCGCCAAGTTCGTCCAGCGGAAGCAGCCACTGGCGGGTGGGCTGTAGCCTTGGGGGGTGGGCTGGCCAACTTCGTGTGCCGGACTCGTAATGGCGCGAGACTTTGCGAACGGCTTCCATGTGCCAAAAATAGGCCCCGGGTACAGCCGTGCCCAAAAATAACTGCCCGAAGGCCGGGGCGACAAGTTCGTCCAGCGGAAAAAGGCCGCAAAAACGGGTGGGCTATAGCCCTTGGGGGTGGGGCTGGCCCATTTCGTCCGTCGGACTCGGAATGGCGCGAGACTTTGCGAGCGGCCTCCGTGTGCCAAAAATAGGCCCCGGGCACAGCCGCACCAAAAAATAACCGCCCGAAGGCCGGGGCGCCAAGTTCGTCCAGCAGAAAACGGCCACAAAAACGGGTGGGCTGTAGCCTTGGGGGGTGGGGCTGGCCAACTTCGTCTGCCGGACTCGGAATGACGCGAGACTTTGCGAACGGCCTCCATGTGCCAAAAATAGGCCCCGGGCACAGCCGCGCCCAAAAATAACCGCCCGAAGGACGGGGCGACAAGTTCGTCCAGCCGAAAAAGGCCGCAAAAACGGGTGGGCTATAGCCTTGGGGGGTGGGGCTGGCCCACTTCGTCCGCCGGACTCGGAATGGCGCGAGACTTTGCGAACGGCCTCCGTGTACCAAAAATAGGCCCCGGGCACAGCGCGCTAAAATAACCGCCCGAAGGCCGGGCGCCAAGTTCGTCCAGCGGAAAAAGGCCGCAAAAGCAGGTGGGCTATAGCCTTGGGGGTGGGGCTGGCCCACTTCGTCCCGGTCTCTGAATGGCGCGAGACTTTGCGAGCGGCCTACGTTTGCCAAAAATAGGCCCCGGCACAGCCGCACCCAAAATAACCGCCCGAAGGCGGGCGCCAAGTTCGTCCACCGGAAGTCGGCAACAAAAACGGGGGGGCTTTAGCCTTGGGGGGTGGGCTGGCCAACTTCGTCCGCCGGACTCGGAATGGCGCGAGACTGCGACGGCCACCGTGTGCCAAAAATAGGCCCCGGGCACAGCCGCGCCCAATAATAACCTCCCGAAGTCGGGGGCGCCAAGTTCGTCCAGCGGAAAAAGGCCACAAAAACGGGTGGGCTATAGCCTTGGGGGGTGGGGCTGGCCCACTTAGTCTGCCGGACTCGGAATGGCGCGAGACTTTACTAGCGGCCTCCGTGTGCCAAAAATAGGCCCCGGGCACAGCCGCGCCCAAAAATAACAGCCAGAACGCAGGGGCGTCGAGTTCGTCAGGAGGGAAAAGGCGGGAGAAGCGGGGGGGGTATAGCCTTGGGGGGTGGGGCTGGCCAACTTCGTCCGCCGGACTCGGAATGGCGCGAGACTTTGCGAGGCGCCTCCGTGTGCCAAAAATAGGCCGCGGGCACAGTTGCTCCCAAAAATAACCGCCCGAAGGCCGCGGCGTCAAGTTCGTCCAGCGGAAAAAGGCCGCAAAAACGGGTGGGCTATAGCCTTGGGGGGTGGGGCTGGCCCACTTCGTCCCCCGGACTCGGAATGGCGCGAGACTTTGCGAGCGGCCTACGTTTGCCAAAAATAGGCCCCGGGCACAGCCGCACCCAAAAATAACCGCCCGAAGGCCGGGGCGCCAAGTTCGTCCACCGGAAAACGGCCACAAAAACGGGTGGGCTGTAGCCTTGGGGGGTGGGGCTGGCCAACTTCGTCTGCCGGACTCGGAATGGCGCGAGACTTTGCGAACGGCCTCCGTGTGCCAAAAATAGGCCCCGGGCACAGCCGCGCCCAAAAATAACCTACCGAAGTCCTGGGCGCCAAGTTCGTCCAGCGGAAAAAGGCCACAAAAACGGGTGGGCTATAGCCTTGGGGGGTGGGGCTGGCCCACTTAGTCTGCCGGACTCGGAATGGCGCGAGACTTTACTAGCGGCCTCCGTGTGCCAAAAATAGGCCCCGGGCACAGCCGCGCCCAAAAATAACAGCCCGAAGGCCGGGGCGACAAGTTCGTCCGGCGGAAAAAGGCCGCAAAAACGGGTGGGCTATAGCCTTGGGGGGTGGGGCTGGCCAACTTCGTCCGCCGGACTCGGAATGGCGCGAGACTTTGCGAGGCGCCTCCGTGTGCCAAAAATAGGCCGCGGGCACAGTTGCTCCCAAAAATAACCGCCCGAAGGCCGCTGCGTCAAGTTCGTCCAGCGGAAAAAGGCCACAAAAACGGGTGGGCTATAGACTTGGGGGGTGGGGCTGGCCAACTTTGTCCGCCGGACTCGGAATGGCGCGAGACTTTGCGAGCGGCCTCCGTGTGCCAAAAATAGGCCCCGGGCAGAACCGCGTCCAAAAATAACCTACCGATAGCCGGGGCGCCAAGTTTGTCCAGCGGAAAAAGGCCGCAAAAACGGGTGGGCTATACCTTGGGGGGTGGGGCTGGCAAACTTCGTCCGCCGGACTCGGAATGGCGCGAGACTTTGCGAGGTGCCTCCGTGTGCCAAAAATAGGCCGCGAGCACAGCCGCGCCCAAAAATACCCGCCCGAAGGCCGCGGCGTCAAGTTCGTCCAGCGGAAAAAGGCCACAAAAACGGGTGGGCTATAGCCTTGGGGGGTGGGGCTGGCCCACTTCGTCCGCCGGTCTCGGAATTCCGCGAGACTTTGTGAGGTGCCTACGAGTGTCAAAAATAGGCCACGGGCACAGCCGCGCGCAAAAATACCCGCCCGAAGGCCGCGGCGCCAAGTTCGTCCAGCGGAAAAAGGCCACAAAAACGGGTGGGCTATAGCCTTGGGGGGTGGGGCTGGCCCACTTCGTCCGCCGGACTCGGAATGGTGCGAGACTTTGCGAGTGGCCTCCGTGTGCCAAAAATAGGTCCCGAACACAGCCGCGCCCAAAAATAACCGCCCGAAGGCCGAGGCGCCAAGTTCGTCCAGCGGAAAAAGGCCGCAAAAACGGGTGGGCTATAGCCTTGGGGGGTGGGGCTGGCCAACTTCGTCCGCCGGACTCGGAATGGCGCGAGACTTTGCTAGGCGCCTCCGTGTGCCAAAAATAGGCCGCGGGCACAGCTGCTCCCAAAAATAACCGCCCGAAGGCCGCGGCGTCAAGTTCGTCCAGCGGAAAAAGGCCACAAAAACGGGTGGGCTATAGACTTGGGGGGTGGGGCTGGCCAACTTTGTCTGCCGGACTCGGAATGGCGCGAGACTTTGCGAGCGGCCTCCGTGTGCCAAAAATAGGCCCCGGGCAGAACCGCGTCCAAAAATAACCTACCGAAGGCCGGGGCGCCAAGTTCGTCCAGCGGAAAAAGGCCGCAAAAACGGGTGGGCTATACCTTGGGGGGTGGGGCTGGCCCACTTCGTCCGCCGGACTCGGAATGGCGCGAGACTTTGCGAGTGGCCTCCGTGTGCCAAAAATAGGCCCCGAACACAGCCGCGCCCAAAAATAACCGCCCGAAGGCCGAGGCGCCAAGTTCGTCCAGCGGAAAAAGGCCGCAAAAACGGGTGGGCTATAGCCTTGGGGGGTGGGGCTGGCCGACTTCGTCCGCCGGACTCGGAATGGCACGAGACTTTGCGAGGCGCCTCCGTGTGCCAAAAATAGGCCGCGGGCACAGCTGCTCCCAAAAATAACCGCCCGAAGGCCGCGGCGTCAAGTTCGTCCAGCGGAAAAAGGCCACAAAAACGGGTGGGCTATAGACTTGGGGGGTGGGGCTGGCCAACTTTGTCCGCCGGACTCGGAATGGCGCGAGACTTTGCGAGCGACCTCCGTGTGCCAAAAATAGGCCCCGGGCAGAACCGCATCCAAAAATAACCTACCGAAGGACGGGGCGCCAAGTTCGTCCAGCGGAAAAAGGCCGCAAAAACGGGTGGGCTATACCTTGGGGGGTGGGGCTGGCAAACTTCGTCCGCCGGACTCGGAATGGCGCGAGACTTTGCGAGCGGCCTCCGTGTGCCAAAAATAGGCCCCGGGCACAGCCGCGCCCAAAAATAACCGCCCGAATGCCGGGGCGCCAAGTTCGTCCAGCGGAAAAAGGCCGCAAAAACGGGTGGGCTATATCCTTGGGGGGTGGGGCTGGCGAACTTCGTCCGCCGGACTCGGAATGGCGCGAGACTTTGCGTGGCGCCTCCGTGTGCCAAAAATAGGCCGCGGGCACAGCCGCGGCCAAAAATACCCGCCCGAAGGCCGCGGCGCCAAGTTCGTCCAGCGGAAAAAGGCCACAAAAACGGGTGGGCTATAGCCTTGGGGGGTGGGGCTGGCGAACTTCGTCCGCCGGACTCGGAATGGCGCGAGACTTTGCGAGCGGCCTCCGTGTGCCAAAAATAGGCCCCGGACACAGCCGCGCCCAAAAATAACCTACCGAAGGCCGGGGCGCCAAGTTCGTCCAGCGGAAATAGGCCGCAAAAACGGGTGGGCTATACCTTGGGGGGTGGGGCTGGCAAACTTCGTCGGCCGGACTCGGAATGGCGCGAGACTTTGCGAGCGGCCTCCGTGTGCCAAAAATAGGCCCCGGGCACAGCCGCGCCCAAAAATAACCTACCGAAGTCCTGGGCGCCAAGTTCGTCCAGCGGAAAAAGGCCACAAAAACGGGTGGGCTATAGCCTTGGGGGGTGGGGCTGGCCCACTTCGTCCGCCGGACTCGGAATGCCGCGAGACTTTGGGAGGGGCCTCCGTGTGCCAAAAATAGGCCGCGGCCAAATCCGCGCCCAAAAATAACCTACCGAAGTCCTGGGCGCCAAGTTCGTCCAGCGGAAAAAAGCTACAAAAGCAGGTTGGCTATAGCCTTGGGGGGTGGGGCTCGCCAACTTCGTCCGTCGGCCTCGGAATGCCGCGAGACTTTGCGAGGGGCCTCCGTGTGCCAAAAATAGGCCGCGGCCAAAGCCGCGCCCAAAAATAACCGCCCAAAGGCCGGGGCGCCAAGTTCGTCCAGCGGAAAAAGGCCACAAAAACGGGTTGGCTATAGCCTTGGGGGGTGGGGCTGGCCAAATTCGTCCGCCGGACTCGGAATGCCGCGAGACTTTAAGGGGGGCCTCCGTGTGCCAAAAATAGGCCGCGAGCAAAGCCGTCCCCAAAAATAGCCGCCCGTAGGCCGCGGCGCAAAGTTCGTCTAGCGGAAAAAGGCCACAAAAACGGGTGGGGTATAGCCTTGGGTGGTGGGGCTGGCCAACTTCGTCCGCCGGACTCGGAATGCCGCGAGGCTTTACGAGGGGCCTCCGTGTGCTAAAAATAGGCCACGGGCAAAGCCGCGCCCAAAAATAATAGGTCGAAGGCCGCGGCGCCAAGTTCGTACAGCGGAAGAAGGCCACAAAAACTGGCGGGCTATAGCTTTGGGGGGTGGGGCTGGCCAACTTCGTCCGCCGGACTCGGAATGCCGCGAGACTTTGCGAGGGACCTCCGTGTGCCAAAAATAGGCCGCGGCCAAAGCCGCGCCTAAAAATAACCGTCCAAAGGCCGGGCCGTCAAGTTCGTCCAGCGGAAAAAGGCCACAAAAACGGGTTGGCTATAGCCTTGGGGGGTGGGGCTGGCCAAATTCGTCCGCCGGACTCGGAATGCCGCGAGACTTTAAGGGGGGCCTCCGTGTGCCAAAAATAGGCCGTGGGAAAAGCCGACCCCAAAAATAGCTGCCCAAAGGCCGCGGCGCCAAGTTCGTCTAGCGGAAAAATGCCACAAAAACGGGTGGGGTATAGCCTTGGGTGGTGGGGCTGGCCAACTTCGTCCGCCGGACTCGGAATGCCGCGAGGCTTTACGAGGGGCCTCCGCGTGCCAAAAATAGGCTACGGCCACAGCCACGTCGAAAAATAAGCGACCGAAGGCCGCGGCGCCAAGTTCGTCCAGCGGAAAAAGGCCACAAAAACGGGCGGGCTATAGCCTTGGGGGGTGGGGCTAGCCAACTTCGTCCGCCGGACTCGGAATGCCGCGAGACTTTGCGAGGGACCTCCGTGTGCCAAAAATAGGCCGCGGCCAAAGCCGCGCCTAAAAATAACCGTCCAAAGGCCGGGCCGCCAAGTTCGTCCAGCGGAAAAAGGCCACAAAAACGGGTTGGCTATAGCCTTGGGGGGTGGGGCTGGCCAAATTCGTCCGCCGGACTCGGAATGCCGCGAGACTTTAAGGGGGGCCTCCGTGTGCCAAAAATAGGCCGCGGGAAAAGCCGACCCCAAAAATAGCCGCCCGAAGGCCGCGGCGCCAAGTTCGTCTAGCGGAAAAAGGCCACAAAAACGGGTGGGGTATAGCCTTGGGTGGTGGGGCTGGCCAACTTCGTCCGCTGGACTCGGAATGCCGCGAGGCTTTACGAGGGGCCTCCGCGTGCCAAAAATAGGCTACGGCCACAGCCACGTCGAAAAATAAGCGACCGAAGGCCGCGGCGCCAAGTTCGTCCAGCGGAAAAAGGCCACAAAAACGGGCGGGCTATAGCCTTGGGGGGTGGGGCTGGCCAACTTCGTCCGCCGGACTCGGAATGCCGCGAGACTTTGCGAGGGACCTCCGTGTGCCAAAAATAGGCCGCGGCCAAAGCCGCGCCTAAAAATAACCGTCCAAAGGCCGGGGCGCCAAGTTTGTCCAGCGGAAAAAGGCCACAAAAACGGGTTGGCTATAGCCTTGGGGGGTGGGGCTGGCCAAATTCGTCCGCCGGACTCGGAATGCCGCGAGATTTTAAGGGGGGCCTCCGTGTGCCAAAAATAGGCCGCGGGCAAAGCCGACCCCAAAAATAGCCGCCCGAAGGCCGCGGCGCCAAGTTCGTCTAGCGGAAAAAGGCCACAAAAACGGGTGGGGTATAGCCTTGGGTGGTGGGGCTGGCCAACTTCGTCCGCCGGACTCGGAATGCCGCGAGGCTTTGCGAGGGGCCTCCGTGTGCCAAAAATAGGCCGCGGGCAAAGCCGCGCTCAAAAATAACCGGTCGAAGGCCGCGGCGCCAAGTTCGTCCTGCCGAAAAAGGCCACAAAAACGGGTTGGCAATATCCTTGGGGGGTGGGGCTGGCCAACATCGTCCACCGGACTCGGAATGCCGCGAGACTTTGCGAGGAGCCTCCATGTTCCAAAAATAGGCTGCGGGCAACGCCGCTCCCAAAAATAACCACCCGAAATCCTGGGCGCCAAGTTCGTCCAGCGGAAAAAGGCCACAAAAACGGGTGGGCTATAGCTTTGGGGGGTGGGGCTGGCCCACTTCGTCCGCCGGACTCGGAATGCCGCGAGACTTTGGGAGGGGCCTCCGTGTGCCAAAAATAGGCCGCGGCCAAATCCGCGCCCAAAAATAACCTACCGAAGTCCTGGGCGCCAAGTTCGTCCAGCGGAAAAAAGCTACAAAAGCGGGTTGGCTATAGCCTTGGGGGGTGGGGCTCGCCAACTTCGTCCGTCGGCCTCGGAATGCCGCGAGACTTTGCGAGGGGCCTCCATGTGCCAAAAATAGGCCGCGGGCAAAACCGCGCCCAAAAATAACCGCCCGAAGGCCGGGTCACCAAGTTCGTCCAGCGGAAAAAAGCCACAAAAACGGGTGGGCTATAGCCTTGGGGGGTGGGGCTCGCCAATTTCGTCCGCCGGACTCAGAATGCCGCGAGACTTTGCGAGGGGCATCCGTGTGCCAAAAATAGGCCGCGGGCAAATCCACGCCCAAAAATAACCGCCCGAAGGCCGCGTCGCCAAGTTCGTCCATCGGAAAAAGGCCACAAAAACGGGTGGGCTATAGCCTTGGGGGGTGGGGCTGGCCCACTTCGTCTGCCGGACTCGGAATGCCGCGAGACTTTGCGAGGGGCCTCCGTGTGCCAAAAATAGGCTGCGGTCAAATCCGCGCCCAAAAATAACCGACCGAAGGCCGCGGCGCCAACTTCTTCCAGCGGAAAAAGGCCACAAAAACGGGTTGGCTATAGCCTTGGGGGGTGGGGCTGGCCAACTTCGTCCGCCGGACTCGGAATGCCGCGAGACTTTGCGAGGGCCTCCGTGTGCCAAAACTAGGCCGCGGGCACAGCCATGTCCAAAAATAACCCCCCGAAGGTCGTTGCGCCCGAACCCCCCAGCGGAAAAATGGCAAAAAAACAGGTGGGCTATACCCTTGGGGGGAGGGGCTGGCCGACTTCGTCCGCCGGACTCGGAATGGGGCGAGACTTTGCGAGCGGCCTCCGCATGCCAAAAATAGGCCGCGGGCACAGCCGCGCCCAAAAATAACCGCCTTAAGGCCGGGGCGCCAAGTTCGTCCAGCGGAAAAATGGCTAAAAAACGGGTGGGCTATAGCCTTGGGGGGAGGGGCCGGCCCACTTCGTCCGCCGGACTCGGAATGCCGCGAGACTTTGCGAGGGGCCTCCGTGTGCCAAAAATAGGCCGCGGCCAAAGCCGCGCCCAAAAATAACCGCCCGAAGGCCGCGGCGCCAAGTTCGTCCAGCGGAAAAAGGCCACAAAAACGGGTTGGCCATATCCTTGGGGGGTGGGGCTGGCCAACATCGTCCGCCGGACTCGGAATGCCGCGAGACTTTAAGAGGGGCCTCCGTGTGCCAAAAATAGGCCGCGACCAAAGCCGCCCCCAAAAATAGCCGCCCGAAGGCAGGGGTGCCAAATTCGTCCAGCGGAAAAATGGCCAGAAAACGGGTGGGCTATAGCCTTGGGGGGAGGGGCTGGCCAACTTCGTCTGCCGGACTCGGAATGGCGTGAGACTTTGTGAGGCGCCTCCGTCTGCCAAAAATAGGCCGCGGGCACAGCCACGCCCAAAAATACCCGCCCGAAGGCCGGGGTGCCAAGTTCGTCCAGCGGAAAAAGGCCACAAAAACGGGTGGGCTATAGCCTTGGGGGGTGGGGCTGGCCCACTTCGTCCGCCAGACTCGGAATGGCGCGAGACTTTGCGAGGCGCCTCCGTGTACCAAAAATAGGCCGCGGGCACAGCCGCGCCCAAAAATACCCGCCCGAAGGCCGGGGCGCCTAGTTCGTCCAGCGGAAAATGGTCACAAAAACGGGTGGGCTATAGCCTTGGGGGGTGGGGCTGGCCAACTTCGTCCGCCGGACTCGTAATGGGGCGAGACTTTGCGAGGCGCCTCCGTGTGCCAAAAATAGGCCGCGGGCACAACCGCGCCCAAAAATACCCGCCCGAAGGCCGGGGCGCCAAGTTCGTCCAGCGGAAAATGGCAACAAAAACGGGTGGGCTATAGCCTTGAGGGGTGGGGCTGGCCAACTTCGTCCGCCGGACTCGGAATGGCCCGAGACTTTACGAGGCCTCTCCGTGAACTAAAAATAGGCCGCGGGCACAGCCGCGCCCAAAAATACGCGCCCGAAGGCCGGGGCTCCAAGTTCGTCCAGCGGAAAAAGGCCACAAAAATGGGTGGGCTATAGCCTTGGGGGGTGGGGCTGGCCAACTTCGTCCGCCGGACTCGGAATGGCGCGAGACTTTGCGAGGCACCTCCGTATGCCAAAAATAGGCCGCGCGCACAGCCACGCCCCAAAATACCCGCCCGAAGGCCGGGGCGCCAAGTTCGTCCAGCGGAAAATGGCCACAAAAACGGGTGGGCTATAGCCTTGGGGGGTTAGGCTGGCCAACTTCGTCTGCCGGACTCGGAATGGCGCGAGACTTTGTGAGGCGCCTCCGTGTACCAAAAATAGGCCGCGGGCACAGCCGCGCCCAAAAATACCAGCCCGAAGGCCGGGGCGCCAAGTTCGTCCAGCGGAAAATGGTCACAAAAACGGGTGGGCTATAGCCTTGGGGGGTGGGGCTGGCCAACTTCGTCCGCCAGACTCGGAATGGCGCGAGACTTTGCGAGGCGCCTCCGTGTACCAAAAATAGGCCGCGGGCACAGCCGCGCCCAAAAATACCCGCCCGAAGGCCGGGGCGCCAAGTTCGTCCAGCGGAAAATGGCCACAAAAACGGGTGGGCTATAGCCTTGTGGGGTGGGGCTGGCCAACTTCGTCCGCCGGACTCGGAATGGCCCGAGACTTTGCGAGGCCTCTCCGTGTACTAAAAATAGGCCGCGGGCACAGCCGCGCCCAAAAATACCCGCCCGAAGGCCGGGGCGCCAAGTTCGTCCAGCGGAAAAAGGCCAGAAAAACGGGTGGGCTATAGCCTTGGGGGGTTGGGCTGGCCAACTTCGTCCGGCGGACACGGAATGGTGCGAGACTTTGCGAGGCGCCTCCGTGTGCCAAAAATAGGCCGCGGGCACAGCCGCGCCCAAAAATACCCGCCCGAAGGCCGGGGCGCCAAGTTCGTCCAGCGGAAAATGGCCACAAAAACGGGTGGGCTATTGCCTTGAGGGGTGGGGCTGGCCAACTTCGTCCGCCGGACTCGGAATGGCCCGAGACTTTGCGAGGCCTCTCCGTGTACTAAAAATAGGCCGCGGGCACAGCCGCGCCCAAAAATACCCGCCCGAAGGCCGGGGCGCCAAGTTCGTCCAGCGGAAAAAGGCCAGAAAAACGGGTGGGCTATAGCCTTGGGGGGTTGGGCTGGCCAACTTCGTCCGGCGGACACGGAATGGCGCGAGACTTTGCGAGGCGCCTCCGTGTGCCAAAAATAGGCCGCGGACACAGCCGCGCCCAAAAATACCCGACCGAAGGCCGGGGCACCAAGTTCGTCCAGCGGAAAATGGCCAGAAAAACGGGTGGGCTATAGCCTTGGGGGGTGGGGCTGGCCAACTTCGTCCGCCGGACTCGGAATGGCTCAAGACTTTGTGAGGCGCCTCCCTGTGCCAAAAATAGGCCGCGGGCACAGTCGCGCCCAAAAATACCTGCCCGAAGGCCGGGGCGCCAAGTTCGTCCAGCGGAAAAAGGCCACAAAAACGGGTTGGCAATATCCTTGGGGGGTGGGGCTGGCCAACATCGTCCGCCGGACTCGGAATGGCGCGAGACTTTGCGAGGCGCCTCCGTGTGCCAAAAATAGGCCGCGGACATAGCCGCGCCCAAAAATACCCGCCCTAAGGCCGGGGCGCCAAGTACGTCCAGCGGAAAAACGCCACAAAAACGGGTGGGCTATAGCCTTGGGGGGTGGGGCTGGCCCACTTCGTCCGCCAGACTCGGAATGGCGCGAGACTTTGCGAGGCGCCTCCGTGTACCAAAAATAGGCCGCGGGCACAGCCGCGCCCAAAAATACCCACCCGAAGGCCGGGGCGCCTAGTTCGTCCAGCGGAAAATGGTCACAAAAACGGGTGGGCTATAGCCTTGGGGGGTGGGGCTGGCCAACTTCGTCCGCCGGACTCGTAATGGGGCGAGACTTTGCGAGGCGCCTCCGTGTGCCAAAAATAGGCCGCGGGTACAACCGCGCCCAAAAATACCCGCCCGAAGGCCGGGGCGCCAAGTTCGTCCAGCGGAAAATGGCAACAAAAACGGGTGGGCTATAGCCTTGAGGGGTGGGGCTGGCCAACTTCGTCCGCCGGACTCGGAATGGCCCGAGACTTTACGAGGCCTCTCCGTGAACTAAAAATAGGCCGCGGGCACAGCCGCGCCCAAAAATACGCGCCCGAAGGCCGGGGCTCCAAGTTCGTCCAGCGGAAAAAGGCCACAAAAATGGGTGGGCTATAGCCTTGGGGGGTGGGGCTGGCCAACTTCGTCCGCCGGACTCGGAATGGCGCGAGACTTTGCGAGGCACCTCCGTATGCCAAAAATAGGCCGTGCGCACAGCCACGCCCCAAAATACCCGCCCGAAGGCCGGGGCGCCAAGTTCGTCCAGCGGAAAATGGCCACAAAAACGGGTGGGCTATAGCCTTGGGGGGTTAGGCTGGCCAACTTCGTCTGCCGGACTCGGAATGGCGCGAGACTTTGTGAGGCGCCTCCGTGTACCAAAAATAGGCCGCGGGCACAGCCGCGCCCAAAAATACCAGCCCAAAGGCCGGGGCGCCAAGTTCGTCCAGCGCAAAAAGGCCACAAAAACGGGTTGGCTATAGCCTTGGGGAGTGGGGCTGGCCAAATTCGTACGCCGGACTCGGAATGCCGCGAGACTTTAAGAGGGGCCTCCGTGTGCCAAAAATAGGCCGCGGGCAAAGCCGCGCCCAAAAATAACAGCCCGAAAACCGCGTCGCCAAGTTCGTCCAGCGGAAAAAGGCCACAAAAACGGGCGGGCTATAGCCTTGGGTGGTGGGGCTGGCCAACATCGTCCGCCGGACTCGGAATGCCGCGAGGCTTTGCGAGGGGCCTCCGTGTGCCAAAAATAGGCCGCGGACAAAGCCGCGCCCAAAAATAAACGGTCGAAGGCCGCGGCGCCAAGTTCGTACAGCGGAAAAAGGCCACAAAAACGGGCGGGCTATGGCCTTGGGGGGTGGGGCTGGCCCACTTCGTCCGCCGGACTCGGAATGCCGCGAGACTTTGCAAGGGGCCTCCGTGTGCCAAAAATAGGCTGCGGCCAAACCCGCACCCAAAAATAACCGGTCGAAGGCCGCGGCGCCAAGTTCGTACAGCGGAAAAAGGCCACAAAAACGGGCGGGCTATGGCCTTGGGGGTGGGGCTGGCCCACGCCAAATCCGCCGGACTCGGAATGCCGCGAGACTTTGCAAGGGGCCTCCGTGTGCCAAAAATAGGCTGCGGCCAAACCCGCACCCAAAAATAACCGGTCGAAGGCCGCGGCGCCAAGTTCGTCCAGCGGAAAAAGGCCACAAAAACGGGTTGGCAATATCCTTGGGGGGTGGGGCTGGCCAACATCGTCCGCCGGACTCGGAATGCCGCGAGACTTTGCGAGGGGCCTCCATGCGCCAAAAATAGGCTGCGGCCAACGCCGCGCCCAAAAATAACCACCCGAAGGCCGGGGCACCAAGTTCGTCCAGCGGAAAAAAGCCACAAAAACGGGTGGGCTATAGCCTTGGGGGGTGGGGCTGGCCCACTTCGTCCGCCGGACTCGGAATGCCGCGAGACTTTGTGAGGGGTATCCGTGTGCTAAAAATAGGCCACGGGCAAAGTCGCGACCAAAAATAACCGCCCGAAGGCCGCGGCGCCAAGTTCGTCCAGCGGAAAAAGGCCACAAAAACGGGTGGGCTATAGCCTTGGGGGGTGGGGCTGGCCCACTTCGTCCGCCGGACTCGGAATGCCGCGAGACTTTGCGAGGGGCCTCCGTGTGCCAAAAATAGGCCGCGGCCAAAGACGCGCCCAAAAATAACCGTCCAAAGGCCGGGGCACCAAGTTCGTCCAGCGGAAAAAGGCCACAAAAACGGGTTGGCTATAGCCTTGGGGGGTGGGGCTGGCCAACATCGTCCGCCGGACTCGGAATGCCGCGAGACTTTGCGAGGGGCTTCCATGTGCCAAAAATAGGCTGCAGGCCACGCCGCGCCCAAAAATAACCACCCGAAGGCCGCGGCGCCAAGTTCGTCCAGCGGAAAAAGGACACAAAAACGGGTGGGCTATAGCCTGGGGGGTGGGGCTGGCCCACTTCGTCCGCCGGACTCAGAATGGGCCGAGACTTTGGGAGCGGCCTCCGTGTGCCAAAAATAGGCTACGGGCACAGCCGCGCCGAAAAATAACCGACCGAAGGCCGCGGCGCCAAGTTCGTCCAGCGGAAAAAGGCCACAAAAACGGGTTGGCAAAATCCTTGGGGGGTGGGGCTGGCCAACATCGTCCGCCGGACTCGGAATGCCGCGATACTTTGCGAGGGGCCTCCGTGTGCCAAAAATAGGCCGCGGCCAAAGCCGCGCCCAAAAATAACCGCCCAAAGGCTGGGGCGCCAAGTTCGTCCAGCAGAAAAAGGCCACAAAAACGGGTTGGCTATAGCCTTGGGGGGTGGGGCTGGCCAAATTCGTCGGCCGGACTCGGAATGGCGCGAGACTTTGCGAGCGGCCTCCGTGTGCCAAAAATAGGCCCCGGGCACAGCCGCGCCCAAAAATAACCTACCGAAGTCCTGGGCGCCAAGTTCGTCCAGCGGAAAAAGGCCACAAAAACGGGTGGGCTATAGCCTTGGGGGGTGGGGCTGGCCCACTTCGTCCGCCGGACTCGGAATGCCGCGAGACTTTGGGAAGGGCCTCCGTGTGCCAAAAATAGGCCGCGGCCAAATCCGCGCCCAAAAATAACCTACCGAAGTCCTGGGCGCCAAGTTCGTCCAGCGGAAAAAAGCTACAAAAGCAGGTTGGCTATAGCCTTGGGGGGTGGGGCTCGCCAACTTCGTCCGTCGGCCTCGGAATGCCGCGAGACTTTGCGAGGGGCCTCCGTGTGCCAAAAATAGGCCGCGGCCAAAGCCGCGCCCAAAAATAATAGGTCGAAGGCCGCGGCGCCAAGTTCGTACAGCGGAAGAAGGCCACAAAAACGGGCGGGCTATAGCTTTGGGGGGTGGGGCTGGCCAACTTCGTCCGCCGGACTCGGAATGCCGCGAGACTTTGCGAGGGACCTCCGTGTGCCAAAAATAGGCCGCGGCCAAAGCCGCGCCTAAAAATAACCGTCCAAAGGCCGGGCCGCCAAGTTCGTCCAGCGGAAAAAGGCCACAAAAGCCGCGCCTAAAAATAACCGTCCAAAGGCCGGGCCGCCAAGTTCGTCCAGCGGAAAAAGGCCACAAAAACGGGTTGGCTATAGCCTTGGGGGGTGGGGCTGGCCAAATTCGTCCGCCGGACTCGGAATGCCGCGAGACTTTAAGGGGGGCCTCCGTGTGCCAAAAATAGGCCGCGGCCAAAGCCGCGCCCAAAAATGACCGTCCAAAGGCCGGGGCGCCAAGTTCGTCCAGCGGAAAAAGGCCATAAAAACGGGTTGGCTATAGCCTTGGGGGGTGGGGCTGGCCAACATCGTCCGCCGGACTCGGAATGCCGCGAGACTTTGCGAGGGGCTTCCATGTGCCAAAAATAGGCTGCGGGCCACGCCGCGCCCAAAAATAACCACCCGAAGGCCGCGGCGCCAAGTTCGTCCAGCGGAAAAAGGCCACAAAAACGGGTGGGCTATAGCCTGGGGGGTGGGGCTGGCCCACTTCGTCCGCCGGACTCGGAATGGGCCGAGACTTTGGGAACGGCCTCCGTGTGCCAAAAATAGGCTACGGGCACAGCCGCGCCGAAAAATAACCGACCGAAGGCCGCGGCGCCAAGTTCGTCCGGCGGAAAAATGGCCAAAACACGGGTGGGCTATAGCCTTCGGGGGAGGGGTGGCCAACTTCGTCCGCCGGACTCGGAATGGGGCGAGACTTTGCGAGAAGCCACTACGTACTAATAATAGGCCGCGGGCACAGCCGCGCCCAAAAATAACTGCCCAAAGGCTAGGGCGCCCAAACTCCCCAGCGGAAAAATGGCCAAAAAACGGGTGGGCTATATCCTTGGGGGGAGGGGCTGGCCAACTTCGTCCGCCGGAATCGGAATGGCGCGAGACTTTGCGAGGCGTCTCCGTGTGCCAAAAATAGGCCGCGGGCACAGCCGCGCCCAAAAATTCCCGCCGAAGGCGCGGCGCCAAGTTCGTCCAGCGGAAAAAGGCCACAAAAACGGGTGGGCTATAGCCTTGGGGGTGGGGCTGGCCAACTCGTCCGCCGGACTCGGAATGGCGCGAGCCTTTGCGAGGTGCCTCAGTGTGCCAAAAATAGGTCGCGGGCACAGCCGCGAACAAAAATACGCGCCCGAAGGCCGGGCGCCAAGTTCGATCCAGCGGAAAATGGCCACAAAACGGGTGGGCTATAGCCTTGGGGGGTGGGGCTGGCCAACTTCGTCCGCCGGAGTCGAAATGGCACGAGACTTTGCGAGGCGCCTCCGTGTGCCAAAAATAGGCCGCGGGCACAGCCGCGCCCAAAAATACCCGCCCGAAGGCCGGGGTGCCAAGTTTGTCAAGCGGAAAAAGGCCACAAAAACGGGTGGGCTATAGCCTTGGGGGGTGGGGCTGGCCAACTTCGTCCGCCGGACTCGGAAGGGCGCGAGACTTTGCGAGGCGCCTCCGTGTGCCAAAAATAGGCCGCGGGCACAGCCGCGCCCAAAAATACCCGCCCGAAGGCCGGGGCGCCAAGTTCATCCAGCGGAAGAAGGCCACAAAAACGGGTGGGCTATATGCCTTGGGGGGTGGGGATGGCCCACTTCATCCGCCGGACTCGGAATGGCGCGAGACTTTGCGAGCGGCCTCCGCATGCCAAAAATAGGCCACGGGTACAGCCACGCCCAAAAATGACCCCCTGAAGGCCGGGGCGCCATGTTCGTCCAGCGGTAAAATGGCCAACTTCGTCCGCCGGACTCGGAATGGGGCGAGACATTGCGAGCGGCTTCCGCATGCCAAAAATAGGCCGTGGGCACAGCCGCGCCCAAAAATAACCACCCGAAGGCGGGGCAACATGTTCGTCCTGCGGAAAAATGGCCAAAAAACGGGTGGGCTATAGCCTAAGGAGGAGGGGCTGGCCCACTTCGTCCGCCGGACTTTGAATGGGGCGAGACTTTGCGGCTGGCCTCCGCGTGCCAAAAATAGGCCACGAGCACAGCCGCGCCCAAAAATAACTGCACGAAGGCCGGGGCGCCAAGTTCGTCCAGCGGAAAAATGGCCAAAAAACGGGTGGGCGATAGCCTTGGGGGGAGGGGCTGGCCAACATCGTCTGCCGGACTCGGAATGGGGTGAGACTTTGCGAGCGGCCTGTGCGTACCAAAAATAGGCCACGAGCACAGCCGCGCCCAAAAATAACAGCGCGAAGGCCGGGGTGCCAAGTTCGTCCAGCGGAAAAATGGCCAAAAAACGGGTGGGCTATAGCCTTGGGGGGAGGGGCTGGCCCACTTCGTCCGCCGGTCGCGGAATGGGGCGAGACTTTGCGAGCGGCCTCCGCGTGCCAAAAATAGGCCACTGGCACAGCTATACCCAGCAATAACCACCCGATGGTCGGCGTGTCCAAACCCCCCAGCGGAAAAATGGCCAAAAAACGGGTGGGCTATAGCCTTGGGGGGAGGGGCTGGCCAACTTCGTCCGCCGGAATCGGAATGGCGCGAGACTTTGCGAGGCGTCTCCGTGTGCCAAAAATAGGCCGCGGGCACAGCCGCGCCCAAAAATTCCCACCCGAAGGCCGCGGCGCCAAGTTCGTCCAGCGGAAAAAGGCCACAAAAACGGGTGGGCTATAGCCTTGGGGGGTGGGGCTGGCCAACTTCGTCCGCCGGACTCGGAATGGCGCGAGCCTTTGCGAGGTGCCTCAGTGTGCCAAAAATAGGCCGCGGGCACAGCCACGAACAAAAATACGCGCCCGAAGGCCGGGGCGCCAAGTTCGTCCAGCGGAAAATGGCCACAAAAACGGGTGGGCTATAGCCTTGGGGGGTGGGGCTGGCCAACTTCGTCCGCCGGAGTCGAGATGGCGCGAGACTTTGCGAGGCGCCTCCGTGTGCCAAAAATAGGCCGTGGGCACAGCCGCGCCCAAAAATACCCGCCCGAAGGCCGGGGCGCCAAGTTCGTCCAGCGGAAAAAGGCCACAAAAACGGGTGGGCTATATGCCTTGGGGGGTGGGGATGGCCCACTTCATCCGCTGGACTCGGAATGGCGCGAGACTTTGCGAGCGGCCTCCGCATGCCAAAAATAGGCCACGGGTACAGCCACGCCCAAAAATGACCCCCTGAAGGCCGGGGCGCCATGTTCGTCCAGCGGAAAAATGGCCAAAAAATGGGTGGGCTATAGCCTTGGGGGGAGGGGCTGGCCAACTTCGTCTGCCGGACTCGGAATGGGGCGAGACATTGCGAGCGGCTTCCGCATGCCAAAAATAGGCCGTGGGCACAGCCGCGTCCAAAAATAACCACCCGAAGGCGGGGCAACATGTTCGTCCTGCGGAAAAATGGCCAAAAAACGGGTGGGCTATAGCCTAAGGAGGAGGGGCTGGCCCACTTCGTCCGCCGGACTTTGAATGGGGCGAGACTTTGCGACTGGCCTCCGCGTGCCAAAAATAGGCCACGAGCACAGCCGCGCCCAAAAATAACTGCACGAAGGCCGGGGCGCCAAGTTCGTCCAGCGGAAAAATGGCCAAAAAACGAGTGGGCGATAGCCTTGGGGGGAGGGGCTGGCCAACATCGTCTGCCGGACTCGGAATGGGGTGAGACTTTGCGAGCGGCCTGTGCGTACCAAAAATAGGCCACGAGCACAGCCGCGCCCAAAAATAACAGCGCGAAGGCCGGGGTGCCAAGTTCGTCCAGCTGAAAAATGGCCAAAAAACGGGTGGGCTATAGCCTTGGGGGGAGGGGCTGGCCCACTTCGTCCGCCGGACTCGGAATGGGGCGAGACGTTGCGAGCGGCCTCACGTGATGCCAAAAATAGGCCACTGGCACAGCTGTACCCAGAAATAACCACCCGATGGTCGGCGTGTCCAAACCCCAGTGAAAAATGGCCAAAAAGCGGGTGGGCTATAGCCTTGGGGGAGGGCTGGCCCACTTCGTCCGCCGGACTCGGAATGGGGCGAGACGTTGCGAAGCGGCTTCCGCGTGCCAAAAATAGGTTGCGGGCACAGCCACGCCCAAAAATAACCCCCCGAAGATCGTTGCACCCAAACCCCCCAGCGGAAAAATGGCCATAAAAACGGGCTGGCTATAGCCTTAGGGGGTGGGGCAGGCCAAGTTCGTCAGCCGGACTTGGAATGGGACGAGACATTGCGAGCGACCTCCGTGGCCCAAAAATATGCCGCGGTCACAGCCGCGCCAAAAAATGACTGTCCGAAGGCCGTGGCGCGAAGTTCGTCCAGCGGAAATAGGCCACAAAAACGGGTGGGCTATAGCTTTGGGGGGTGGGGCTGGCCAAGTTCGTCCGCCGGACTCGGAATGGGATGAGACTTTGCGAGCGGCCTCCGTGTGCCAAAAATAGGCCGCGGGCATAGCCACGCCTAAAAATAACCGCCCAAAGGCCGGGGCGCCAAGTTCGTCCAGCGGAAAAATGCCACAAAAACGGGTGGGCTATAGCCTTGGGGGGTGGGGCTGGCAAGTTCGTCCGCGGGACTCGGAATTGGGCGAGCCTTTGCGAGTGGCCTCCGTGTGCCAAAAATAGGCCACAGGCATAGCCGTGCCCAAAAATAACTGCCCAAAAGCCGGGGTGCCAAGTTCGTCCGGCGGAAAAAGGCCACAAAAACGGGCGGGCTATAGCCTTGGGTGGTGGGGCCGGCCATGTTCGTCCACCGGACTGGGAATGGGGCGAGACTTTGCGAGCGGTGGCCGTGTGCCAAAACTAGGCCGTGGGCACAGCTGCACCCAAAAATAACCGCCCGAAGGCCGTGGCGCCAAGTTCGTCCAGCGGAAAAAG